>WURT03156319.1:0-10840 GCA_009936505.3 Holothuria glaberrima | reverse complement strand
TTGATACCCTCGACGCATGCGTGGTGAAGAATTGTCAATGTTGATGTGTCACCATACTCCGAAAGAAGAAGAAGAACCTAACCTGCCTAAGAAAAACGGAAAGTTTGGTCAAGTTACAGAGAAAATAACCTTTATAACCTAGGTTATGCACTCAACACACTAAAAATGCGTAAGTACGTCAGATGAAGCAGTAGGCTACTTCGGGACAGTGCAAACTAGTGCAAGGTAATTTTCATTGTTTTTATAGAGTGTTACAGTATTTCCAAATGTTAAAAATACACACAAGGGTGGGATACAGTTATAAAAAGCTTGACAGATAATCATATTAAGCAGGGCTCTATTTTAACAGTAGTCTGGTTGCCCGATACAACCAAAATTTGTGAGGGACAACCAAATAGTACAGGGTTGGTTGTCCAAGGGACAACCAAAGTTCATGCAAAAAGACAACAAATGACTTGGGGTGTGTCAATTATGGGCCCGCGTCAATTTCGGTGCCTATATACAGGAGCTAGCCCTTGAACAGTGCTGTGTGTTTCTGTTACACTCCTCCATCAGGTGTGTTTCTGTAACACTCCTCCATCAGGAGGGGAACGGAAACGCAGCACTGTTCAAGGGCTACAGTATAGCCTGCTGTTTGCTGAAGATGGAGATAAACGAGTTTGCAGGTTCTTGGAGAATTTTTTACCAAATTTCCTGCAGAAAAATATTAGATACATAAAAAGGAGATTTGAGAACAATTGAGAACAATTCAAGTACGTAGCTAACAAAACATTGTAGCCTACATGTTATAATATGATAGCGGCCCAGCGAGGAGAAGGGGCTATGTAGCGTTAATCAGGGCTAAATCTCACAGAAAATGACTGAGTCAAAAACCTTTGTTCACTGTTGTAAGGCGCAGGCATCCAGTTATTTTCAATCCATTGTTCCCATGGACTTTGCACTAAATGGCCTCTCGAAAAATAAATTCTGTATGTACCTTGGGCAGTATGGGGAGTTTGATGGTGATTGCATCGCTGGACTGGCTCTGGGGGTCAAAACAAAACTCAACCTCTCAGTGACATCTGGATTTATTTTCCAAGAGGCCATTTACGTGCAAAGTCAATGGGAGACAAATCGTAAGAGAGAGAGAGAGAGAGTGTTGGGCATTCTGTACATAGTCAATACTAATAATGTAGGTTTTTATTTCAAATAAGGTTGTGACATATATACACACCATCTATAGGCTACTGTACACCACTTACATTTTACTACAAACTCCTTGAAACTTGTACCAACTTCAAAAGCTGGAATATCTGATCAAATGGTCCCCTCCCAGCCAATTTTTCAGTACATTCATCAGTGCCATTGCTCTTAATTTCCCAAACAAATATACTTCAAAAAAGCTGCCAGTAAGAAAAGAAAATTAAAACCACACTCTCACCTCCAAAAAATACTAAGCAGCCAGTGTACCAAGTTAAAACAGGGAGTTATTATTTGACCAGTAGCCTACAGTAGTTGTGTCTCCAATCATGTTTTCGTACCTACCTGTACTGTATATATATACAACAAACTCATTAGCCAAAGAAAATCCTGTGGTGCACGGAATCTGTGCTCATAAGATGAGTGAAAATCTTGCTGGCACGGTTTCTGTGTCCATTAGATGAATGAAAATCTTGTGGGTACTGAATCTGTGTTTATGGGAAGGATGAAAATCTTGTGGGTATGGAAACCGTGTAAATAGGATGGATGAAAATCTTGTGGGCACAGAGTCCATGCCAATGATGCCCACGTTTTAGATACAGTGATGATACTAGGGTCTCCAGTCCTACAGTATACAGTATGCTCGACGAACATCCTCCTTTTGAGTGCCAATCAAGTCCTACATCTGATCTGAAAAGTTAAACCAAAATGTACAGTACCTGTTAGCATGCAGTCGTGGCTAACATGATATGCACATGTGCTGTAGGCTAATGTACAGTATTCTGTGATAGCAGCGGTAGACAGCTATATGGGCTATTGCTGTTGGCAAGTGATCAACACCTGTCTATTCCAAGACCAACTGGATAGTGGGGGCTAGTGAGTCAGCCAACCCTAGTACTGTAAGTTCCAGGTCCCATTTGAAGTAGGCTGTTGAGGCAATATATTGTAAGTCCACCTCTGCCAGTTAGCTCACCTGGCAGCCTGTGTAAAATGCTGCTGGTGATAAGCTGCCTGAGGTTGCACCGCCAGTGTTAAGCTTAACCCAGATACTGTAAGCCAGTGATGCGGCAGTTTTTAAGTGCTGCAACCATAAAAGCGAATTGCCTACCAGAATTACTGCAATCTGTGACGCTGCAGGGCTAGGCTTACTGTAGGTCTAGATATGCTAATAAGCTAAAAGGTAACAAGGAGTAAGCCATAGATACGTAAGGCTATACACACGTAAAGTCTTAATTGTTTCAGATAGTGTGCACCTTGTGGTGCTAAACAATATAAGTGACGTGTTTAGATAAAATACAGTCGAAGTGACATACTGTAGTAAAGTGCAAAAAACTGCAATGCTAAGTACCCTACAGAACCTGTTTATCTCCTTTGTGAGATTCATCCCGTCTCCAGATGGCTAGTTGGTGTGGAGAGACTGGAGGTCTCTACTAAGGATAACCCAGTGCTGCAGCAAAGCTTGTAGTTATCTGCAGCCTACAGCGCAAGCGTAGTGTATGAAATATGTGAGCTGGGTGTGTGCTTCTCAGCAGCCTTGGAATGCCGACCTAATTAGCATAATCTACGATGGAATGCTTACTTGGAATGTTGCGTGAGATGCAGAGGGAAAGTACATTTGATAATGAGGGCACTACAGATTCGAGCCAGTACAAACACACGGCCACTTTTTTAACTCGTCCTTACATCCAGATGCAATGAATTACTGTTTATCTAGCACTGGAATCCTGACTCTCAGTCTACATTTGCGTATCCACTCCTACTTCTAAGAATGATATTGGTGAAATTGTTACACTGCATTCACGCATCCGCACATCTTGGCCACAGGCATTCTCAGCACTATACTGTATAAAGGCCTAGGCCTACATTATCCATTCACATACATTAGTATATATACTAACAAGGTAGGGCACCTCTCAGGACGAAACACGAAACTTGGCCTATTTTTACTCTCTTATGCTTGCAGCAAACCTCATTGGATCGGTTTACTTGATTATGTTGTTTGTTGGAGCAGAACATTCAACACCCCTTGCACACAACTCTGGACATAAAATCACTTCTACACAAAATAATTCCCATGAGGTGTTTCTGCCGATGGAGACTGTGTTTGCACCTTTTGTTTGTCTCCACACTTCTGCTAAATCAAGTATAAACTAACTGTCAAGTAATCCTGCATGGCCAGTTAACTGTTCACTTGACCATTAAATAGTCTTGCAGCAGATGTTTGCCTAGCCATTGTATTCTACAGAGTAGCCTATTTACACTTGAGAAACACAAGTTGTGGAGAGTAGGGAAGAGAGGAAGTCATATCTCTCTTTGTGGTTTTTTGGCATTGTACAGTTCTGAAAAAATTTGCCAATCTGGATTATAGTATCGGCAAGAACACGGCATGCTAAAAAATTAGCGAACAGTGGAGATGGCAAAACGGACGATTTATGCACATGACAGTAGCCTGCGCAGTTATCTTTGCCATCTCTCACCTGAAAGCACCAAGTGCAATGTCAAGTGAAGCAAAAGAACATACTGTACGTTGGCTCTGCAGATGGATACAAATCTCTTCAGCTGCTAAATCTTATGCCACGTGCATTGTGATTATAGTAATTAGCTAATCATAACGCACATACCATAAGATTTAGCAACTAACAAGGATTTGTATTTATCTCCTGAGCGAAAATATGTTGTTTTGCTTCATTTGAAATTGGGCTGCATGTTTTCAGGTGTGTCATTTAATTGATAAGTGCGTAATTAATTCACACAATCCAGATATTTCACGGCTCTAAGCATAGGCTATATTAAAAGATTGTATCAAGATACCTGATGAAATTATCAATTTGGCTGTATTAATCTACTCTGAATTATCCAAAGAAAAAAAAAATCAAACTACAGTATGAAGTGTTTCCCAAAAGGGTGTACTGTTTAAAACATGTAAGAAATTCCGTATTAACAAAAACTAGACTTTAACAGTTGTTTGGTCATCACTTATGATGGACGACTAGACAATCTATCAAGGTAGTCCTGTGGACTACCAGATTTTTTTGCCTCAAAAGCAAATCTAAAAGCCTACAAAGTCTGCTGTGAAGGTGAAATACCCTGTACAAAGATTTCTTACCACCAATTTATTCTTCACAAAAGACCAGCTGGCAGACCAGAGAACTACAGTAACATAGCTCTTCATAACCTAATAAATGATTTTCAACTTGACCTTTTAACTTAGAGAGGTTGTTTGAAAGACCATAGTAGTCTCTAGGGTGAAAGCAGCAGAGAAACTGCCTCAACGATATTTAAGTATTATTATGTGGGTACACCTTCAAAAAACAATTAAGCCAGAGTAGCATTATTCATAATTTCAATTCTGTATATGAAAAAAAGGTTTTTCCATTAAAGAATTTGTTTAAGTTGTTAATCACACTGCTTTTAGACTGAGAGGGGGTAATGCTTTTCCTCTTTAATACATTACCTTTGTGAAGACATAAAACTCCAGGTAGATTGGAGACCAATTTAACAAAGCCATATCACACCCAAAAACGTTATACTTTTAAAATTACTAATTGGTCAACCAATCTGAGCAACATGAATACAGATTACATCTAAAAACATCATACATGTCAATTAGGCATGCAGAAAACACATCGAGATGCACCTTTGATTTTCCTTTAGTAGTTTCTCAAGTATTCCCTTCAGTGCCATAGTGCATTAGACTAAAGCATCTTTTTATTTTTCATTCTGTTACAATATATTACTATGAAGTACTGTTAAAACTTTTGTGGGACAAACAAATTTTGGAAAGGACAACCAAATTTTTGTTCCTGGTTGTCCTCTGGACAACCAATTCCATTTGCTTAAGGAACATCACTGCAGGTGTGTTGGAGGTCAAAGATCATACAATGTCATCAGAGGTTAAACTACGAAAAATCTTAAACTACAGTAAATAGACAGCAAGTGGTAGCGTACAACCAAATTACTGCATGTCTGGCATTTTGTGGCCAACAAAGAGTTGGGCTGAATTTTTCTACCATTCCAAAGATAAAATTATAGAAAATAGCATTTATTTTTTCACAAGCATAACTATTACAGTAGTAATTCAAAGCTTTATGAGCACGTTTAAAGGATACTGTGAAAATAGGATGATTAGCATGACCATATGCTTAATGATGGTGTAGTGGTTTAGGGCCTGGCTTCTCACACAGACGACCCGGGTTAGAATCCCTTACGGACACACTTTTTTTATTTCTTTTTTTTTATTCAAAATTGGTGAGGTTCAAAGATCATGTAAGGTCGACAGAGGTCACATTGTGAATAAATCTTAAAAATGATACTGGCAAGAAGTACATTATACAAGTTTGAGGGATGAACCTCAGTGTAACAAAGCACCCCCTTTTAGCAAGGAATTACTAAGTTCCTGGGCTTTCTGGTTTTATTAATTTGATACAATTAGAACAACTAAATGGTACAGTATATACTTGGACTGAGGGCAACTTTTCAACAGTTGCAGTATTTTGCCTATGATAAAGTTAGTGTCAGCAAGTGTGTTGAATATCACATTTAATAAATTCCTGACAAATATTAGATATTACACTGAATTCTAACTTTTACAGTGGTCAAGATGCAGGGTTCACTAGAAGCACCCAAGCCAAAGGGCATCTTGAAGAAGAGGACATCTTTATCTTCCCAGGATGGCAAGATGATGCGGAAGCCTGCCAAACAAAAGACAAAGAAGACTTTCAAAACTACAAGTAAACAGATTGATAAAATGATCAAGAAAAAAGCAGGTAGATTTGTAGACAAAGGACTTCCACAGACTGAGCAGTCAGAGGGCAAAAAGTTTCCAGAGAAGAAACAGAAAGAGTTTTATCAGAAGAAAGGAGTGAAGAGAAAATTTGAGGGAGGTATCAAAGGGGATAAAGGTAAGCACTTGCGTTATAAATGTTTTTTACACAGTTAGGTTTAATTTTGGATGCTCTATCTTGCCGTGTGAGAGGATGCTGTCTGGCTCACAGGGTTAAGAATGCAGCTTGATTGCAATGGTTGTACATGAAATTTGTCAATTCCTGCACAATTAGACCAGGTTATAATTGAGGGAGGTGCCACATGGCAAAGAAGAAATTCTCATGTGGTTTTTCTAGACCAGTTTTTCATGAGGAACAAGAATATATGAGGTAAAAAGGCTGTAACCTGAGAACTTTTTTGTGAGGGCGCTTTTTCAAAATGGCCTCTAAAATCTACTGTAAAGGGCATATATGGGCTAAAAAAAGCTTTAATGAGGAACATTCTTCCCAGTTTGAATTGGTTTTGATCGTAGTAATGCATAAATAAGCCTAGTTTGAGGGAGTTTAATGCCTGCCTTGCAGCACAGCCTGCCCTCAAGCATGTAGCAAACCTCGCCTTCTTCTCGGGCAGCTTCGCTGCTTTGCAATTCCCTTGTATTCTCTACCGGGGCCTTTCCTAGTACTCCGTAAGGCATTGAATGTGCGTATGTGTGCACCTAAGCCGTGTCTGGGTCGCAGCATGTATTTGTGCACTCACAAACATGTCATTAGCGGGTACCGAGGCAGTTGGCTCGGGCTCCGCTCTCGCACGTCTTTCGTAGCTCACGTGCAGCTCGAAACTGGAGAAGCTACCCGAAAATTCAGCCACTGTAATGAGAAGTCACGCGCGGCTGCACGTGCCTGCCTTGCAGCGAAGCCCGCCCTCAAGCATGTAGCAAACCTTGCCTACTTCGCGGGCAGCTTCGCTGCTTTGCAATTCCCTTGTATTCCCTACTGGGTCCTTTCCTAGTGGCCTGTAAGGCATTGAATATGCGTATGTGTGTATGTGTGTGTGTATGTGACGCCTAGCTTGTAAACACGATATCACAAGATAGCAATGAACGACACTTTTCATATTTGGTATATGGATTTGTCATGTTGAGAGGAAAACCCCTACTGTTTTGGGTGGAGGTCAAAGGTCATCTGAGGTCACCAGAGGTCAAAAATGGGAAACCTTGTAAACACGATATCTCAAGGTAGCAATGACTGGCACTTTTCATATTTGGTATACAGATTTGTCATGTTAAGAGGAAGAACCGTATTGTTTTTGGTTGAGTCAAAGGTCATTTGAGGTCAGTGGAGGTTTAAAGGCATTTTCCAGTGGAATTTCACAAGGGTCTCATGTGAAAGAGAAAAAATTTCCAATTCGTGCCCTCCAAACCCCGTAGCAATACTCTTTTCCTAACTCGAGATATCTCATATTAAAGAGTGCTTATTTTTGTTAAAAAATACCTGCAGTTCTCATCAAGGTCACAGATTGTTATGTAAAGTGGGCACATTGCCTCAGATTCCTTTTGTTTTTTTATAATTAAATGTCCTGTTTGTCCTTGAAATTTGATATTGTTGGAATGTTTGAATATGTTTCTATGTAGATTTAGCACAAATCTACACCATATGTAAGGCATAACAATCAAAGTTGCAAAATATTCCCTACAGCGGCATTAATATTATAAAGAAATTCAATTCTATATCAAATTAATGTGCCGCGATGACATCACAGATTTCCCATAATGCACTTTATCTCGAGAAAAAATTACATTTCTTTGAAAATTTGTATCTTACAAAAGCTGCAAGCTACTGAAATGTGGTTTTCACCTCCTAAAAGAGAAAATTTTCTGTATAATTTTTTGAACTTACTGAATTTTGTCTCGGGAAAATCCCTTTAACTGCGCAAACCTTGTAAACACGATATCTCGAGATCTATAGCAATGACAGACACTTCATATTTTGTATATAGATTTGCCATGTTGAGAAAAAGAACCCTATTGTTTTTGGTGGAGGTCAAAGGTCATTTAAGGTCACTGGAGGTTAAAACTGTGAAAACGATGTAAATGGCTTGTGAAAACGATGTAAATGGCTTGTAAACACGATATGTCGAGATAAGAATGACCAACACTTTTCATATTTGGTATACAGATTTGTTATGTTGAGAGGAAGAACCCTATTGTTTTTAGTGGAAGGCAAAGGTCATTTGAGGTCACCGGAGGTCAAAAGCCGCAAACCTTGTAAACACGATATCTTTAGATAGTAATTACTGACACTTTTATATTTGGTATATAGATTTGTTATGTTGAAAGGAAGAACCCGATCATTTTTGGTGGAGGTCAAAGGTCATTTGAGGTCAGCAGAGGTTAAAAACTGCAAAAACCTTGTAAATGGCTTGTAAACACGATATCTTCAGATAGGGATGACCAACACTTTTCATATTTGGTATATAGATTTGTCATGTAGACTGGAAGAACCCTATTGTTCTGGTGGAGGTCAAAGGTCATCTGGTGTCATGGGGAGTCAAACACTTAAAACCACAAGATATCTCAAGGTAGGAAGCCTGGATAGATTCCATACTTAATATGTGCATGCCTTATGGTGAGAAGAACCATGTTGTCTTTGACTGAGGTCAAAGGTCATCTGGGGTCACCAGCAGTCAAAGTCTGAGAACCCTCTGAACAGGATTTCTCAATGTAGGAAGCGTGGATAGATTTCATACTCGGCACATGGATGCTTCATGGTTGGAGGAAGAATGATTTTGTTGTGGGGGAGATTTCAGGTCATCTGGGGTCATTAGAGGTCAAAAAGCAAAATTTCCTATGAATTCCCAAGAAAATCTCAACATTTTCTAGGGCATGGAATCACTAAGCCTTTGGGCTTTTGGTTTTAATTATAATTGAATAATTGTCACGTGTGAAAGTTATCATTTCATTTCATGCAGTGTTTCAGCTAGGCTGTTTTCTAAATGCAACATTTACTGATCTGTGGCCTGGGAGAGGGGGTGGAAAATTTTTGGAATTTGAAAGGTGCCTACATCGCAAATGGTGCAATATTTGTGTGGATTTCTGCCGTAATGAGGAACCAAAAAATCATGGTGACAAATATTGTACGACATAAAAATTAGTGTTTGCACCGGATAGGAAATTCGTACCCGGGTACCCCAAATGTATTTCCCGTCGGGTACCCGACCGTAACCTTGCGACATCTGACCAGTGCATTTGTATGCACATACTGTACAGTTCATGACTCCACCCATGGGCTCCTCTTCTCTTCTTTGATTGGATCGATCTGATGAAAACTATACCTCACAATGATTTACAAAATTTACTAAAAAATTCATTTCAACTTAATCCTGATTGAGATGAAGGGAAAAACATTTTGTAAGATATAATAACTGTGCAATATAGAAAAACAATACCCGGGTAGTAATTTTTTACCCGGGTAGTAATATCGTCTGTCGGGTACCCAGGTACCCGGTGCATACACTAATAAAAATATTTTTTGATTTACTGAAACTCCAGTTAGAGCTCACCACACTTACTTTACATGGCTAGAAGGTTAAAATGAAACTGTACAGTATGCTGGCTGCAAGGAACTTGCAAAATTATTATGGTGAAGTTGATTCTGTCAAAATTCACACCCGCATAGAATTTGCTTGTCAGATTTTTTTGTGCGACATTTATCACCATTTATGCGGGACATTGTCGCACAAATAGGGGCTGGCTAAAACACCGATTCTACCCTGTCCATAAATTTGTGTTACCATGGCAATACCTTGAGATTTATTTTAATTTTCATTGTGCCTTGTAATACTGTAGTCTTGCAACCATTTGAATTATTCACAGAAGCTACAGTATGTACATGTACACAGGCAGTAATACTGTAGCAAAGGAGCACTATCATATTTCGTCCTACCACAGTACTATAATTTGGATTCCTCCCCCTCACTCTAACACCTTCTGATAATAGCTGCATGCCTTTGACTATATATGTAAGCTAGGGGTGGGGAACATTTTTTTCTTTGACAGGCCGTTTTGAAGTTCAAAATCCACTCGTAGGCCGCACATAGAGAGGGTGCAATACACTTTCTCTCATAGGGCGTACAGGGTTTCTGTCAAGGGGGGGAAGGGGGGATTTGTCCCCCCCTTTCCAAAAGAAGGAGGGTAAAATCCTCCCCCTTTCATTTCCATAAAAGTAAAAAAATTGCCAATATCTTGGTTTCTTACTTAAGAAGACGACACTTTTGAAGGAATGTTTGAACTTTCAGTTTCTTGGAAAGAACTGTCTTTTGTTTCTTTGTCGTACTCCTTGCCGCTTGCAGTTTCGCAGTTAGAAACTTTCCATTTCATACTTTTAACCAATGGACAAATTTGCGTTTGAATTTGAACTTCCATGCATGAGCCGGGCACACGCACATGCTACCATTAATTGCGTCTATTTATTTCCCGGCCCGACTTTCGCTTATAATCAGTGCATTTATTTTTTTATTTTTTTATGTGTGAGTATTTGCAAGTAGGGCTAGGGAACAGACACTGCACAGTGCAGAAGCATACATGGGTAAGCAGTCAGTCAGACATGCCTCCTTTGCCGGACTAAAGCACCTTCGGGTACCAGTAAACTAGCGCATATAGCCGACTTTGCTTTTTCTACAATGTTCACTCCTTCCTGTCAGTTGAGCAGAGCAACAACGTTCATATCGCGGAACTGGGGTTTAAGATATTGAAATATACACATCGTTTTAAAAACGATCGATATATAACGTCGAGAAGATGCGCTCAACTTTTGACGTTACAATTTATACACATAAAAATTTTTAAACGCACAGTTTAAAAGTTTTACTTGAACATTGTTTTGGTTTATGTAATGTGACA
>WURT03156307.1:0-28481 GCA_009936505.3 Holothuria glaberrima | reverse complement strand
ATATTTAGCCCAAGAATGGCAACACCAAACTGAGGGTCTGAGCTCTGTCTCCCTCGGGTCGAATTTATCAACTTCCATTTATATCCACCCTGACATACTGACGCATTGACGTTGTGTGTGAAAGTCATTGACTGTTTTCGGTCTACCTTTGGGCTAAAATTCCAAGAACCTCCAAGAAGCGGGGAGAATTTCGAAGTGGGAGCTGAACATATTCTTGCTTAGAACACTTGGGAAGTGCCGTTCTCGGCCATCTGGAAGTTTGTAAAGCAGAAAATTTGTGGTACGCCCCGCGCCAACTGATGGTGCGGCTCAGCAAAGAAACATATAATAACATTTTTCATAGATTGATTTTTTTCGCATTAAATGAGAAATTGCAGAAATGAGATCCCATATTTCAAGGCTGTGTACGTGCAGCTTAAAACGCTCGGGAAGTGCCGTTTCCGGCCATCTGAGGGGTTTGTAAAGCCCAAAATTTTCTTGTACTCTCCGCGCCAACCGATGGTGGCGCTCCGCTTAGATAGTCCTATATTATCAGCTAAGTCTGCCCCACCAGTCATACCCTTCGCCCCTCTGCCCCCCCCCCAATTGAAAAGTCTGGCTACGCCACTGCTGACTACATTACCTACAACTTTTCCACGCGACCAAAGGTAGTCTACCGTCCACGTTTTGCGAAACTCTCAAAAAAGGCAATGTGACCTTTGTGAAAGCCTTATTAGTAGACGTTGTACAGCCGTCCCTCACTGCATACACATTTAGTGTACATAGTGATAGCTGAACACGTACACTGTACAATGCACACTCTTTAGCCTACAGACGTTCGCTTTATGGCTTTAACCGTTTAGTCCTGCAAGAGATACAGGCCTAAAGTTCTTAAGGGATACCTAAGAACTGTACAACTTATTTCCGAATTAGCACACAACTTTCGTACTAGAGTAACTTACCACTGTCAGGCACTACCAACGCCACTGTTCGTGAAAAGCCAGCACACAAACTGTACGAAGCTATGTTTGTTCGTTCTGCCTACACTGCAACCCGACATCCCATATGTGTGCATGCGAAACGACTGTTATGAAAGCAGGGCTTTGTTTATTCATGATGCCTTATGAATACAAGTTCCCCTCTTTGGGGTAAAATGGTTTTCTCCCGAATGGGAGAATCTCCCGGACTGGTCAATGATTAACCTTTTTATACTGTTTTTGGTTTATTGAAAGTGATATATTTGATCTTACTAACATTGTGAAAAAGTTTATTCAAACAGATTTGGAATTTAGTAAGTTGTAGGCAAATTGTATCTCTCAGTTGACTAATTTTATGACCAGTGAAGCAATTGTTAGTATCATCGGCAAAGAAGATGGTAAAACAATTTTTAGAAACTTCGTGAATGCCACTTACATGTATTAAACGTCAAAGGCTTAGCGATACTTTGCCAAATGGAAATGACTTGTCGCACTGAGGTTTTGACCTCCGTTACTTCAATGACCTTCACCTCTAACAAGCAGAATGTAACCAACATCAGTCTTCCACGTTCTACTTCACATTTTGACCTTTTTAGACCTCAAGAGACCTTTCACCGCAACCCCCAAAAATCGAATTATTGCATAAGGGCATCCACATGCCAACTGTGAGACCCTCAAGATAACCCTTTCTGAGAAATCGTAAATACTGGGATTTTATCATACTGACCTCTAGTGACTCTCAACGAACTGTCACCTCCACCAAAAACAATTATGTTCCTTTAATCAGTACAGGGCACTCATATAATAGGTATGGGATACTTTAATTTTAGACTTCTTAATATATATCATGATTACGAGCAGTTTAAAAGGTTTTCTTAGTTTAACCGCCGGTGACATCAGATGATCTTTGATATCTAACGCAAACAACAAGGTAATGTTTTAAGTATAACGCTTAATTTTTCAAGCTTAGAAAGCACTCATAATTCTAACTTCAGATTTTGTGGTTCAAAGGACTTTACGTATTGACCTCTGGTTACCTCATACAACCCCTGACCTTTATCCATACCAATAAAAACAATAAGTGCCTTCTTCTTTATATGAAAAATCTGTATCCACAGGATAAGTAAGAATAACAAATACTGTAAAACATAAGTGCTTCAATGGGATTGGAATCCGGGCCGTCAAAATTGTTTATCAAACACTTTCCACTAAGTCATCAATATAGAAGTAAATTTTAGGCTATTTACAGTGTTTTAATGTCACAGCACCCTTCACACAAGTCTTTCATTAGGTAATATAAACTCTGTGATACCAGGGGTATAGTTGTAAAAAGATATGTGCTGCTCTCTTTAATTTCATGCTAGCGATGGTAGAAGCATTCAGCCTCCTTGGTCATTATTCAAGAACACAATATTGATGAATTAAAAAGAAGAAAGGAGAGGAGAAAGTTGGCTTTATGAATAAAAGAGAGAAACACCGATTAAGGGACTAGTGCTGTGGAAGGCAGGTCTATGAATTTAGAAAAGATGGAATGGGAAGGGCAATTTAGGCTGAGAGTGGCTGGAACAGGAACAGGGATTGCGCAAGACCGACTTTGCGAATTGCAATGGAGGGCGGAAAGGTGGCAGGAAGGGAAAAGGGGCCCAGACCGACATTTAAAAGTAAGAAATCGGGATGGAAAACCTAGAGGAACGAAAGACTGAGAACAGCAAGAAAAGTTAAAAAAAGAAAAGAACTAAAAGGAGTAACTGAAGAAAGAATTAAAGACAAGGGCGGATTTAGGTGGGCCCAGGGGGCCCGGGACCCCCCCCTTCCAAAAAATGTTGGATTTTTTTCCATCTTCATAAAACAGCACAAGGCCCTATTCCTATTTATTTTCTTTCACAAATAGTTCTCACACTATCAGAATTTCCGCAAATCCTTCTCAAACTAACAAAATTTTCGCGCACTCCGGGTGCTTCAAACCTTGCCTCAGTATTGTTCTTATTATCAATATCCTCGAATAGAAACAAAAGTTGAAAACGTTGAAAATTGCTTACCATAATCCCAGGAAAAGGACTGGCTTTTCGATTGGCATACCGTATATAGGCTTGTTGGGGAGTTGAAAGTGTCTCAATTCAGAGACTAAATGCAGGATTTATCATGGAAATCTTATATAATGAAAATTTCAGCGCCCTTCTCATGCATTTGTCACGGTTTGCACTGCATTTCATGACCATTATTACGTAAGGTAATAAGCTAATACATGGACCTATTCTGATCACAACACTTTCTGGAAAACTGAGGTACTTTGCCAACCTCGGTAGGGGCCGAGCATCAGTATGGGATCCTTTCAATCGAATTTGTAGCATGATGTAGACGCCTGGGTTGAAAGTACATATTTGCGCTTGTACATTTTTCAAAAATATTCACAGAGCGCTTCCCGCGCAGCCATTATCAGTGTAGATTGTGATTGTTAATACACTTACGACGAAAAAGTATTCTGAAAAGTGCTTCTTAGTCCTTCACCCCTTTTACTATAAGAAATGTCAAAAATTTGTAGAAATTTACCTAAAAACTTGTCCTAAATGATGCACCAGATTGCACCTAAGAACCTCAAATATCAAAAAAATTTCCAAAGGGCTAAGAAATATCAAAATTTTTTAGTAATTTACCTTAAAACTTGTCTAAAGTGATGCAACAAATTGCATCTTAGGACCCTAAAATATAAAAAAAATTTCCAAAAGGCTAAGAAATGTCAGAAATTTGTAGTAATTTACCTTAAAATTTGTCCAAAATGATGCACCAAATGGCATCTAACGACCCTCAAATATCCTACCCCAGGACGGTGATCCTAAACAAGGTCCAGCCCCCAATCTTGAACAGCTTCCTACGCCTATGGAGATGGAACCCTCTCTCCCGATCATCTTTTATAGAAATCACTATGACCTACCCCCCCCCCCCTTCTGCCAAATCCTGGATCCGCCACTGAAAGAGGTAGGGAGTGTGAGAGGAGGTAAGAGAACTGTAAGCTGAAGTTGTTTATCACTACTTCTTTGGCCAAGATATTAAATCAGTTCTATGTCCTTGAAAGATTAGGCAAAACTGAACGGGAGAAATAGCTGTGAGTCAATGCCCGGCCCCTGGCTCCCATTTAACATCAACACTACGTCAAACTTATACGTCAACTGAAAGTAGGACCATTAATCAAGTTCCTACCTTCGATCTAAAAACCAACTTTCTGTCAACCCGTCTTCTCAATATTCTTTTTTATTCCTTGGCAAACATTAAATATTGCTTATATGAAATTTCCTTAGCATTGAACTGAGTAACAACTAATTAGAGTCTAGTTTAATACTCTTCATGCCAGATAGTGTTTCAACTGACGATAATTCAAACAGACTTTTGTAGTAGCCTCCATGAAAATAAGTACGTATATACAGTACAGATGTTGAACTCAGCTCTGCAGAACGCAGGGAGGAAGTATAAAATATCAACAGCTTGCTGTGAGCCGGGAGGTTTCCTGTCCAAAGTGGACATTTCACACCTGATTGCACCTTCGTGTTTGCATTAGTCTCAAAGTAAACAAAGTGTAAATTTCGACTCGTTCTGTGCACAGGACCTCTCGTGTATCTTGACGAAGGCAAAAACAATCTATGCAATCACGCGACAGAGTATGTGCGCGTATGTGTGTATGTGTTTGTGTTTGTGACTAACTTGTAAGCATGATCATCCCAAGGTGGGAATAATGGATACTTCTCATACGTGTTGTACGACTATCATACTAAGAGAAGTAAAAATCGATTTTGGTGGATGTGGGATGTCATTAGACGTCACTACGGTTCTAAAAAATTTCAAGACAGGGATGATGGATTTTTTTCGTATTTAGTATGTAAATACGTCACAATAAGAGAGGAAGAAAAACCCTGTGGGTTTAAGTTGAAGTGAAAGGTCATCTGAGGTCAACAGTGTCATGTTTGCCAAAGTTCAAAGTTTTGGATTTACTTCTAAAAATAACAAAACGACATTTTCTGCACATTTCAAATAAAGGCTTTGAACTTCGGTCAAAGTTTCAATAAGGGATTTCAACTGAAGTATAGCCAATGTATATTCGCTACGCCATCACGGTAAAACCAATGCTTGCGTTAAATACCTAACCTGGAAAAACACGGGTTTACGCTGAAGATGAATAAAAATCTGTACATCAGTGATTGGTCTGATAGATGACCAATTCCAATCATGTCCTCAATGTGTTCCTGGATTCTCCGCGACACTGTATTCAAAATAAAGACAAGAAATTGCGAAAACAATTTGCCGGGAGATAAATTATCTTAGAAATTTACCTCTTTTGAACAGAAACAATAGAGTTACTGAAAAGATCTTAAAGTGTATTTGGAAAACCTGGGAAATCTTTTGTAACTCCAATAGGGCTCAGACCAAACGGCGAACATATACTCACACATCTTTACTGTAAACCGAAGATTCAATAACATGTGATGCTGATGGCAAATGATTTAACTAATGTTACCTTGTATAAAAAAAATTTTGTTACTAAAACTGTTATGACTGCAGAACAGTTAGAATATTTGATTACCAGAGTTGTCGTTCTGACGTAGTAATATTTAGTTTGTAAGTACTAATTTAATCAAAATTTGTTCTTAAGCTCGTTTTCTATTAGTACCTTCCCTAAAAGCAAATGACCGTAAAACGTACCAAACTGTAACCCTTTGGGCGTTATACGCGTCTTGAAGCCAGGCAGGTTGGCTGAAATTGCTACTCCCATAATACAGGATAAAAAAAATAAACATGGTCGAGGCATCATGCTATTTTTTGTAACCCAGGTGATGAAAATTTGTGGTTTGCTTTCTCCAATCACAAAAACGGTTATGCCGATAGTCTTAAGAATTTCACCGAACTTGGACAGCAGATCTGTTCAAAGGATGGTCCAATCAAAAACACTTGCTTTGAAATGCTTAAACATCAATTTTCCTATTTTCCAAGATACACATATTAGGCTCCGTACACAGCTGTTATGCCTGGTTGCTGTTGATACCTCGTTATAATCTCTCCAAAACCGAAAATTTGGCTTTCATGCTTTTGGCTTTATTTACACGGGTGATCAAAGTCCACACCCGGGAAGATCTGATATTAAGGTTCAATACCCGATCCGTTCCATAAATGTATGTTTACGCCGCAGTAAGTACCAGTTTTGGTTGAATATCCTGTGACATTTATGACTTCTGCTGTATCTTCACGGCTCAGATGCACTACTGTTGCCAAATATCATTTGTCCTGTTCATTGAATGTTTAATAATGCTAGTGCAATTTATCTTAATGAGGATGGATACACGAACCGTCAATCCTGGAACACCATGCCATGTATTCAATTGATTTAGGGCAGTCCCGAAATGAGTCTGAAAATGATGAACACTGTCCTTAGTTTTTCTTCCTGACAACAATTTAAAGATGAAAACAGTTTTGATAGAAATACAATAGTTTTCACAAGAGTAAACTTAAGTTGTTTCTAAAAAAACAATTTTCATCCTGAATGTATGAAGACAAAAGTAATCATCTTGCACTCTTTGATTCCATTAAGAAGAAGAAAGTAATCTGTGCAATTACACTGGCGAGTATATGTATGAATTATGACGCTTCGCTTGTATACACGATATCTCAAGACAGCAATGATGCATACTTCTCATACTTGGCAATTTGATTTTCCATATTAAAAAGCATTACTATTGTTTACAGTCGAGGTCAAAGGTCATGTGAGGTCACCAGAATTCATGAACAGAAAACCTTGTTTACATCATAACTATAAATAGGAATCATAGATACTTTTCATACTTGGGATGTGGATCCGTTAGAGTCAGAAAATAACCATATTCTCTTTAGTATGCCCAGTCCTGTGAGCTGGTTTGTCAAAGGATGGTAGACGATCCTTGCTTGGCATTACTGTCAGGCACTATTACTCGATAGTCTAAATAAAACCAGTAAGACCATAATTGGACATCTTCCTATGCCTGAAACCAGAAATCGTATTAACGCAAACAGCCGTGCAGTTATGGCAAAGTTTTATTAGATAAGATAAAGAAAATCAAAGAAACACTATTTAAAATGTTTACATACTTTCACAGTTTTTCTAATTAATTTCTTTGCAACTGAATTCTTAAGAATCTTAGCACAATATGTAAGTGTAAATATGTAAAGTACCCCTGTAGGATTGTCTAAAGATTCTACAAGACCTTTTAAAAGAATTCCAAGAACTTCAAGAGAATGTGTATCAAAAACTTATTCACTCAAAATTGAAGCATTTCCGATACTCTTATAACCCTTCCAGAAAAGTTAATTAAAATAAGACCTCTGGAAGTTTGAGTAAACTTTTACATAAATTTACTTTAGGAAATACATTTATTTTGTGTATTTGCTTAATACAAGTATTGTTTTTACGTAAAATAAGTGTAATATTACTTAATTGAACAGAATATTTGAAATTTCTACGGTAATTTTGTGAAAATGTTTAGTGAAACACCAGTTTGGAGTTCTTTATTTTCTGTCACATTCTAGGGTATTTCAGTGCGTGTACTGCAAGTCATTGTGGGATAAACAAAAGGTAGTAAAGCTGCGTAAAGGAACACTTGACAATGAAGCTTACATTTCAAGGGTCAAGTGGTTAGAGTATCCGACTTGCAGCCGGAAGCTTGGGGGTTCGAATCCTGGCCGGGCCATACCAAAGACTTTAAAAGTGGAACCTACAGCCATTGTGCTTGGTGCTCAGCATAAACAATGGAGTAGGGAAAGCAAGCTAGTGAGCCATAACTGGAAAGAAAGCCGTGGCCGGCCCGACTTAAACCAAATGGTTAGAAACTGAGCCGTAAAACCTCATCAAACTGTAACTCTACATTTAAAGGAAAAGTGGGTACTAAAAATTCTAGATTATGATGAGGGTCACAAGTTTGAAAAAAAAAAACGTTCATTGTCCGTATCTCAAACTTTATTTTAAGCTACCGTATATACCATGTTTTGCAAGTCAGACTTACTTTCAGGTTCATACTTCATTGTAATGTAAAAATGTGTCTAAGTGACACAATTGGCTCGACTTGAACCAACTGGTTGGAAACTGGGCCGTGAAACCTCATCTAACTAACTAACCAACTAATCTAAGTGAAAGATATTCTTCAAGGATTGCATTGGGTATCCCTTCAACTTTTTTTGAAAGTAGTGAACTTTAACATTAAAGTAGTCGCTGGGTCTACTTGCTATTTGCGGCCTTGGGGAGGCTACCCGTCACCCCACCTCTACCCCTCAAAAGAAATATTCTAGGCGAGCCAATTTCCTAGTGGGTTATTGGGGATAATTGGGCAATTTTCTCGGGAAGAACGGATCTATACCTTGGAAAATATGGTTCAATCCTCTCCCTTCTTAATCTGGCACTTCCCCGAAAATGTCCTCTCCCTATGGTTACTTCCTTCTGTCGCGACTAGTTTTCAAACCATAAAAACGAGCACGATTTAACATTTGCGTTATAGAGAAGACAGTATTTGTGTGTACTGTATTTATTTTCAAATATTGTACAAACTTCTCTTTACATCGTAAATTTATTTTCATCATAAACAAGGTTTCACATGGAACTCTCACCATTTGCAATGTTCAATTCTGGCAAATATATAAAATATATTTTGATTCTTGCAAGTAGAAAGAAATTGGGTTACTGTTTGTGAAATTTTTAACAATAGGAAGACAGACCTTTAATGTAAAGGTCTGAAGGTCGAGAGGTTGGTCAGTTAAGTTTTTTGTCCTTTCGGGGAACTAAGTCTTTCGGGGGCAGAACTCCTTCGGGAATAGTGTTTGGTTTAGCCCCTTGGCTCTTCGCCAGAGAGTAGGGGGGCTTTGGACAATGTATTTTGTAAGAATAGTTACTTCAGAACAGAAAGATCGTTGTTTTTAGTACTATGGCCTGTACGACTGTTAGTTGAGATAAGCTAACTACCACTGTCCCATTACCTTACTAAGCCAAAATTAGCCTTACATTTTTTATTAGTGTTTCTTCAAACTAAGGTTAGGTAAACATGGTAAAGCCATCCTCCTACCATGGAGTTACCTGAGGTGGTAACTCCAATGCTCCTACGAAAGTCGTACAACCCCAAGCAAAGAATATACACCTTCAAATCTGCAAATATTTCGGACAGTGACTCAATGAATCTCTCAGGCATCTAGCCACGATATGTCCCACATATCCCCCATCAAATACTTTTGCTGAACAGGGACCGGTCCGAAATTATGACATCGGGGCTGCCCATTCGCTGAGGGCAATTCCTCACGTAACAGCTTCGAGCGTGGGCCAAATGTAAGAACAATGCTCTCTCAGAGAATTTGGAGATTAGAAACCCATATATAAGATACTTAGTGTTCTTGAAAGATGTATGGTTCATAATAGGAACAAAGAATTTTTAGTATTCTCATCAGTGGCAAATGTGGGATAAAAAGGCTTCCGAGCAATATGAGAGAAGTGAGAATACCTTAACTCATCAAATATATCGTCGGCGTAATAAAGAGTTCTCAAAATACAACGATGTCCAGTGATACACAATCAAACAATGAAAAAACTTGTCTGAATAGCTTTACTGAGAAATATTTATCAAACGATGTGTAGTTGATTAACAAATACTGTCGACTTTCTTTTTTCAATTATTTAAAGTTGGAAAAACAAATTCGACCATATTTTGAATCATTTGGAGATAGCCTTTATGAACAAGGGAAATAACAGAAGAAATAAGTTCATAAAGAAATTAAATCACAACCAGGTCTCGAACCTGGGGCTGTTGCGTTCATTGCGACCGACTCAGTCACTAAGCTATCATGGATTATGTGTTATCAGACGTGACACCAAGGTAGAAGAAGTCTCGATTTTCTCTCCTGTTACCATGGTAACTTCTCTCTGTGTGTTGGTGAATATTCAGTAGGTCGAATATGGTCGAAAGATAAATAATAAGTTTCGATCATATTTTTTATAAATCATGTTTGTACTGGTGATAGCCTTCATGAATAAGAAAAAGAACAGAAGAAATTACTTTATAGAGAGAATTAAGCCATATACATGTATATATATATATAGGCTGAGGGAAGCTGAACTGAAAACCAAACGTTTTCCTACTTGGTGCTTTTCTTCGTTTTGTGCCGATAGTTGACTGCCATTATATTTTCTTATATATATATATATATATAAACATATATATATGTAATAAAGGATTCCAAGTGTTGGGAACACAGAAATGTAAGAATATTCCAGAAAGCCAAAAGGCTTAGTGATTCCTTGCCTTTGTAAAATGTTTTGTGTACTGTGGTTTGAAAATTGACAAGAGCCAAATATTCGCAATACATTCACTCAACATGTGAACTACAGGTGTACTGTTTCTTCTTCTGAGAAATTCTTTTATTTCTTTGTACTGAATTAAATCTTGTTTAGAATTTTTCTTGATACTGTGAGATCCCTGGAACAAGTAAGCCCGCGTACCAACTCGGCCCGATGTCAACTCGCCCCACACCAACTCGCCCTCATGACAACTCAGCACCATGCTAACTCGCCCCATGGCAGCTCGCCCCATACAAAATCGTCCCATGCAAACTGGACTCCATACCAACTCGTCCCCATGCCAAATCGCCCCATTGCCAACTGGCACAATATGCCAACTCGCCCCCATGCCAAGTCACCCCTAGATGCCAACTCGCTCCATACCAACTCGCCCCCATGACAACTCAGCACCATGCTAACTCGCCCCATGCCAACTCGCCCTATATGCCAATTTGCACCATGCCAATTCGGCCCCATGCAAAGATATCCTGTTTAAAAGCTATTTTCAAGGTTTTCAGATTTTGACCTTTGGTGATCTCAAATGACCTTTGACCTCCACCAGAATCAGTACGGTTCTTCCTTTCAACATGACAAATCTAAATACTAAATATGAAAAGTGTCAGTCATCGCTATCTCGAGATATTGTGTTTACAAGGTTTTCGGCTTTTTTCCTCTAGTGACCTCAAATGACCTTTGAACCCAACCAAAAACAATGTGGTTCTTTCTCTCAACATGACAAACTTACATACTAAAGGTGAAAAGTGTCGGTCATTCCTATCTTGAGATATCGTGTTTACAAGCCATTTACAAGGTTTTTGCAATGTAACTTCCGGTGACCTCAAATGACCTTTGACCTCCATCAAAAACAATGAGGTTCTTCTAACATCACAAATCTATATACCAAAGATGAAAGTATCGGTCATTCCAACCTCAAGTTATCGTCTTTACAAGGTTTTCGGTTTTTGACCTCTGGTGACCTAAAATGACCTTTGACCTTTACTAAAACAATAGGGTTCTTCCTTTCAACATGACAAATATATATACAAAATATGAAAAGTGTCGGTCATTGCCATCTTGAGATATCGTGTTTACAAGCTAAGCGTCACGTACACACACATACGCACGTACACATACTCACACGACATCACCATCGCATAGATTCCTTGCCTGCCTTCGGCAAGGAATCAAAAAGGATAAAGTTGGTGTATATCCTTTTATATTCTATATATATATATATATGCATAGGTTTGCATAGGTTTGATCCATATAGATGAAATAAATGTAACACAAACGAATATTCTGATTAGGAATGACATGTTGTAATATTTCAAAGTCACCAAGATTTAATTACAAGACAATGAGATGGTAGGAGGGCACATAGAATAGGGAATGTACATACGTTAAGCAAAGGTGGACAAAAGGCAAACGAGGAGAACAAAACATAAAAGGAAGACAGAATGAAGGGTCGGATCAGAATAATACTAAGAATTGCAAAAAGTTTCGCCTGGTAACTATCAGGATTGCCGCAACTGGCGACCGACTGCATGGCCAAGTGGTTAGAGCATCCGGTTGGCAGGCGGAAGGTATAGGGTTCAAATCCTGGCCGGGTCATACCGAAGACTTTAAAAATTGAACCTGCTACCATTGTGCTTGATGCTCAGCATAAGCAATGAAGTAGGAAAAACAAACCAGTGAGCCACAACTGGAAAAAAGGCCGTGGCCCGCTCGACTTAAACCAATTGGCTAGAAACTGAGCCGTAAAACCGCATCTAACTAACAATCTAACTGCAAGTTATCAGTCACAACTATTCATCATATATAGTAAATCATTGTTACGATTCATCTTCGGTTTCAGATATTTACCAAAGGGATAAACAATTAGATTAAATACGTTCACCAAATATCCCCCTATGACGGAAATGGTTGACAAGATAATTACAACTTAATTGAAATATTACACTTTATCCAATTTGTCGCCTAGCCTACCTCTCATTAACAGGGTGTCAAATTCTTGGCAAACGTCGGGTTTAATTACCCTTCCTTAGTTGTTTGTTATTCCATAAAACTGACATTTTACGAACAGCGTCCCCTTGCCATTTATCATAGTTCATAACATATCAACGCCATTATCGAATGCAAAGTATGGTAAGTTACAAGGTTTTCATTTAACACTGTAGCCTATGAAGTTAGCATAAGTTTGATCTAGATTGACAAGGTCCTATTCCTATTTATACCAGTCAAACCAGAACAACTTCATACATCATTCTTTCATTTGTGCAGTAAGAGTTCCACTCATGAAAAAAACACATTTTACAGACACAGCAGCCTGAAAGGGTTTTACTGGAAGCTGATCATTTCCGATAGGCCTTTTACTAACTTTTCGGGCCTAACAACTTTTGTCCTTCTACAAAGCAGGAACATCTTTGATATGTTTGTTGGATGTGTATACCCACTACCATGCACTACATATCGTGGTCCAGCTGGCTTTGTGCTGTCACATCACTTCATATGCTTTCCTTACCAGGCCCTTGTATAATACAAATGGCCCATTCAGGTAAATGTCTCCGCACTGGACTAATCGAGCAGGGTTTCTTCGCAATTAAGTCTCAATGAGCCGTCCCGTACAACGTGCAAAATACACAAATGAACAAGCTCATACTGTTCCTGTTGAGAATCAAACAATGAGACTTAATTAAATAATGAGTTTAGCTGGATAAAATGGACCTGTAAGAGTATAACGAAAGCTTAAAGCGGATTATAAAAGACAAATTCAACTTAAAATGGGTAAATATCAGATTTAATGAGAAAAGTATAATTACTTTAGATTCGAATTATTATTCAATGATATTTTAACTTAAAGTAACATATATCCCGGCAGATTATTGTCACGCGGTATTGTTGTCAGTGATATTCTATAAAACTTTTGCCAGTACTTAAAATTTAAATGTTAATAGTTCCCTGCCATCTTTAATATTTTATGAGGATACTTACATATTGTAGCCTTAAATTTTTGCTCTGTTGGTTACCATGGATACAGTTAGTTGACTCTATTTGCAATAATTGTATCATAAATAAGCTTGTGTAATTTTCTGAAACTGCAGTTTGTGCACAACAAATGGGCAACCATAAGATATGTTGGAGTTGAATACCTTGTGAAAACGATAACTGTATAGTGAGATACTATAGAAAAGGCGTCATTGACACCCCCGACTTCCAAATTGTAAAACCCTTTGTCATATTAGTAACTATGCTATTTGTGCAATGGTCTCCACATTTAAAATCTTTGAACTTATAACAGACAAATCCAAAATGTACGAACCAAAGACTGCACTAATTGCATTCGTTTCTTGCGCATGCTCTGCAAAGTGTGATATATATCGACGAATCCTTTTTCAGGTGCACTCTCTAAGACTCTGTCGAAGCATATGAAAGTACCTGTCTTTCCTGTACCAAGCCTGGAAAAGAAGCAAAACTGCCTATAAGATGGGTGAAATATAGCGCAACTAGTCTTCTTAAATTCTTTCGTATTTGTGTGTGGTAATGGAGATGAATATTTGAAAATCATAGCGAAAACGTCGTTTAACAACAGTATGGGATCGCTATTCACGAACCGAGGTTGCGCCGTGATCACTGGTAGTGTACCCTGGTTAGGCTATTCAACGAGAATACATGATAGACTATTAAGTAATCACTGAAACTGAGTTTCTTAATCGTCATCTATTCGCACCCAAATGAACCAGTACCATTTGAAGTTATTTTTTTTTAAATGTTTCCCTTAACTAAAGTTTTGTGAATTGTATAGGTCTTATGAATTCTTCGTCATGTTTACACACCGAAATTGCCCAGACTCCACAAAGCGCCACAAAGTCGGTGAATACCATTCTAACTTTTTTGAGCCATTCGCATGCTGGAATGGGCTCTCACTCTCTTTATCAAATTGTGTGGGCTCAGCTACAAATCGTAGGTGGGGTCATCCGTAACGTGATCAATAAATTGGCCAGAATTTTTGAAGCTTTTCAATGTAATAATAATACTTGCATTAATTTTCTTCAAAATTTACAAAGATTAATCATTAGCGTGTTACCTTTCTCAAAAGATAAATAAGCTACGGTAAGATTTACTTCCGAATTCGACGTAATGTTATTATTAATGTGACGACAAATATCGTTCAAATCAACATCGAGAGACAAATCTAAGTTAATACTCCCTGCCATGGGCTACTGCTTTTAGTTCTTTTTTCCTATGAGTATTTATGAATTACAATTTTTGAATATTTGAGAAATAATGGTTACATTAATAAAAAATAACTGTTTCATTTTATGTTGCCATCACACATGTAAGGCCGATGACTAGCATTATTCAACGGAAAATAACTCCAATGCTTAAACAATATTGTCGATGAGCAATGAACCAGTTATGAACAACACTATTACGTCTTGGAAAGGTTTAAATGGACCTATTGAAAACTCTAGTGGGCTAAAGTGGAACAAGGCTTAAACTTTGTGGCTCTTCCTCATGTGTTTAAGAAAAGTCTATGTTCAAAAGCCCGTCGAGTCCATTTTGTATAAAATTTTATCAAAGGGAACTATTCGAATTGCCTTGGTAGGGCCAGTAGTGAGAACCCTCACCTCAACACTACCCATTTCTCCATTTAGGCTTAGCCATACAAGTGATAGGTGCATATACTACACCTACATACGTTTAAAACAAAATAGCTACTTTTTCATCCCATTATTCCATGCTTTATATGGTTCCCTTTAAACCAATTGTTAGGTATACATATCGTAGGGTCAGGACATTTATCATAGTGCTATTACCGTAACACTTTGTGTGTTGTTTGGTTTTGCTTGTATGAAGTTCGACTCAAATTTTAATTATCATTCAGAATTTTAATTGATAATTCTGTAACTTAATGTGTGTCTCAGCTCTTTTCGTATCTTAATGACCTACATTTTGTTTTTGTTTCACTGTCTCCTATTATCTTTTTTATCTCTTCCGCTTTAAGGTTTTGTTTTTCGTTTTTTTTCACTAGTAAGCTCTTTAATCAATTGTAAAGTGCATTAAAATATTTATTTTTATATAAAGCACTACTGAAACATATTTCATTCCCATTATTAAACATTATTAGAATCTTGTATTGACGCTCTAATGTAAACATCTTGCTATTACTCACTTGCAACAAACCAACAGATGCGGAGACTTAAATGTATCCTTCTTTAGTTCCTCACGGATAAAATGGCGGAAATACACTAATGCCAAAACTGTATCTTGGGATGTGTCGAATTTTGGTGTTGTCAACTCATATACCATAACTATTCTTCTGTGCTTTTCCTTCAAACAGAATAAAACAACCTCATCCTAATTGACATAGCATTAAAAACATACTTTTCAAACTCACTGTACTTTCGGTTCTCTAAATAGTAATTGTGAATTCCCTTGTAGAGACCACAAGTTAAGTAAGGGAGCCAAAATATACGTGAACAGATGTACACTTACTGACTTGGGGGACATTTATATTAATATGACTTAGTAAGAAAAATTCCAAACATTACACATCATTCACACACTGAGCGTAAACTGTTTGCATGACACAATGGTATTCCTTTTTCATATATTACATTCTTTTAGGTAAACAACTGGTTATTAAATATAATGTTTTTGGTCTTCATGATTAATAATTGCAATTTCCATCTCCGCCTTCTTTGTCATCTTTATCGTTATGTTCTTCTTCATCTTTTAAATTCTTATTATGATCTCTATTATTGTAAAATCTTACCCTCCATATAACAATTTTCCATGCTGTACAAAATCCAAGCCTACTTTCATTTAGCCACTGAACTTTCAAATAACCAAATTCACAGAGTTCTCCCTTTTCCAATGGCCACAGATTCCTTGCTTTGTTCTGAAACGAATTAAACTCAAGAGATTGTAAAAGTATTTCTCTATGGGAGAAATGGACATGAGAGCTACAATACACGGCATGAAAGCATTCGCCTACATTATTAAAACTTACTTTTACGGCAATAATTTGAATAATAGGTACATAATCTTTTTGGTAAGGGAAATATTGTGTTCATGTTGAATCAAAATGGCACGGACGTAAAATACCTTTCACTGCTATTTAACTTTTTAATTTCACAAACAACTCTGCCAATAGCTTTACTTTTCCTAAATGTGAGGCCGCATTTCAAGATGTATGAAGCTGTTTCGTTGGAAAATGTGAAAGTTTGAGTAAAGAAATCACTGATGAGCTGCAAAGATGTGAATTTGTGCTGTACGATCTTCATTCCTTGAAATAATGTTGTTACAGCTACCCTTTGTTGAATTATCTTACATACTAATATCAATAAAGGATGTTTTTAAAGTGTAGGATTTTGTTTGCACAATGGATGCAATATTTCTCTTTAATACATGACACGAAAAGCCTATATATTAAACAAACTAGAAAGTTGAAAACTGTTACCCTTCCAATCAAAGTGAAATTCAGATAATCATAATGAAAGGATTTGCAATTATTCATTCAATGCTGTATTGACTGCGCTAAAAAGTTGTTCTTTCACACCCCACCAGTCTATTACCTAAGTGGGGTGTACTGTAATGTAACCAATCCTGTAACCTAAGGGTGTTGCAAATGCAGGGAGCTTTCGATTGAGTTTTTGTGGAAGCTGCATGTGACAATTAAATATATGTCTTTGCGACGACATCTTTACCTGAACTGAACAGTCGACGGTAAATTTAGGAAAGTGACAGTTGATCATTTTAGAGAGGCCTATTCTTAATGCATACATAACATGTGCAGCACCTCCTATCCGTACGGTTTCACAGAGATCGTGAGCACATGAGTACATTAATTTTACTGTTCCTCATTACATTCGTGAAGCCATGCTATTGACTAATTTGCTCTAGTTTGAAGAGGAAAAGGGTAAGTTTAGGGAACATTAGATTAGGTCCTCCTCACTACCTACAGACTAAAACGTAGCAGTAAATATTTTTGAGTATGAATACAAATTTGGGATGACTACTGTCCCGGAATTTGGCCAAGGGATCGCATGAAGCTTGTAATTATCCTTAGTGGGTCCATAGTTCCGTCAAGCAGAGAGTCCTTGGTCATCTTTCCGGGTGTTTACAACAGAAGACGCGGAAGGTGAAAAAGAACTTACGACAAGTGCAACACAAGATCGATCGATTTCATGTGCAAACAGGAAACTAGAACATTTGATATGAAATAAGATATGTTACAGTTTTTAAAAATATTTAGTTTTCATTCTAAAAAAATGTCATGGAAAATGAAACTTAAAGCTAAATATTTCCGCAGTAACTGATTCATTTTGAAATCATGAGTATATTAGGCTGTTACAACTTACAAGGAAATAAGTCAAGGTATCATCTCAAATAACGTTGATATCTACACTAGTTTTTATTATTTTATGCAGGCGTCACACTGTCCTGAAATTAACACCAGATGAACACACGATAAAGGAAATGTTCAAATTCGGCTCTGACCGTAAAAACATCGGGACATTCGTGAGGGCATCTCAAGTCATCCTATGGCAGCCAAAAGAGTTTCTAGGGCTCCGGGAGCAGCTTCATGGGCTGTGGTAAAATCTTTGGCATGCCAAAAGTTTGCCGAAAGACCTTGCAACGGTTCGTGGCTATCTTCGCCCAAAATTCCAAACTCCATATTCGTGTTTCCATCCGGTGATAATTTCGGTACAGTGTAACGCCTGCATGTAGGGAAAACACTATTTTAAGCAGGTTGTAAAAGTATGTTTCCCTAATTTGTTCTGAATATGTTTATGGATTCTTGAAAAAGGCCCAGTGTAGCCAGGCATTCCGATTTGGCAACGCATAATATAGTAGGTAGTCAGAAATGATTTAACCAGACCGACTTTCCCCCTTAGGCCATTCAAGCTATGTCCCTGGGTTGTAGTTTGCATTCTATCTCACGCGAAAGTCAGTTACACTTATCAAACCCCTGGGTGCATTTTCAAAAGCCGAGTAAAACTAATTGATAAAGTTTACCTGTTTCGATTGCCTTGGAGGTTCCATCAAGATGATCTTCGTGACATTTTTCTCCCAAACCAACCTCCACCAGGTACAGTATTCTTTAGGAATCGGTAGCTGACAAGCTATATACTCAGTAGAAGAATTGTGACCCTTTTAAAAGAACAGAAAATTTAGTCTCAGTTGTCTGAAAACAACAGTGACATCTGAATTAGAGTTGCTAATCAGTGCCCATGTAATTTCTGAAATCTTTGGTCAAATTATTTGCAAAACATCACCCGGGTCTTCCTTCCTGCTGCTTCTTTCCCCACTTCAAGATCTTTGAATGGTCAAATATTGTGCCTAACGTTACAGATAAGCAACATAAATTTTACAGAGAAATTTGTCGGTGGAGTTTTTTAACTGTATGGGTCGTTTAATGGTTAGAGGCAAAATGAGAGATTCACTAGTCTTGTGTCAAAATCTAAATAAGCAAAAAATGACAAGCACTTTATGAAAAGGGGAATTAAGCAGTGACGGATTCAGTGGACAACAGGCGCGCGTCCCACCCCCTATTGGTCTTCATGTGGGAAAAAATAAGTTGATGTAAAAAATGCTTCAAAATATGTCAAAGATAGCACCATTTTGTATTTCAGCCCTATCCAAAAGCAAGTTTCCCAAAGGGGAGGGGGACACCTCTCCCCTTAGACCCCTCCCCAGGACGGCGATTAATTAAACTACACCCCTTTATTGAAAATTCCTGGATACGCTCCTGTATATGGTCAGATCAATCTCTGAAACAACGAGCCTTGGTATTTTCCATATTATGAAAGATACCTTCTATTCTTTTTTTCTAATATTTTAATTGTGAAACTTGTGTCTTCTGTAAAGGTAGGATTTGTGTAATTGATAAGCAGTCTACACAGATGTTTTACTGAAGTTTCAATCATTGTATGACAGCAATACCAGTGAACGAGGAGGTAGTTGTGATCAAGACCTTACTTAAAATAAATATTTTGTGATCAAGTCCTTACTTAAATGAATATGTTGTGATCAAGAACTTACTTAAAATAAATATGTGAACCTGAGGCAGATTTGATATACGGTCATACCAGCACCATATTATCAGAGCCAGGCCAATGCGCAATGTCTCGGAAGAATTTTTATGACTGGCTAACGCTTTTCCCTAAATAATCCCTAATCTTAACAAAAGATACAATCGATATAATACAACACCATCAGCAAATCAGAAAATATCTTACTAGACAGTGTGCATCAGCTGCCAAAACCTGGATATCTGCCAGATTCTGATAATAGCCAAATATGGGCAAGATACAATATAAGATGGTTCACTTTATTTAGATCAGATGAAACTAGTGCCTTTCTTTAGATGAACCAATTGGGCAGATACAAACTAAGATATTATCCAGAACTATACAGAAGCTGTACGGTACATGAGCCAGACAAAATTTTTATACATGACAATGCAGACTAGATTCGGATTCCAAGTCAACATAGATATACATTCGGTATAGGTCTTAACATCACACTTTCAGGGGTCTGCTTATTTTCTTATGTTGCTCAGATTTCACCTGGGCCAGATAAAATCACATTGTACCCGAATAAGAGTACAGATCTGTACAATTTCTTCATCACAGTTGGACTGTAAAGTGACATGCCAGCAAAATTGCATAGTAACCTTTCCAAAAGCCAAGGGTGAAGGAGGAATAAGGAAATCTTGCCCATTAGTGAAGTCGCTGTACCGAAGGTATCGATAGTAAAACTTATATTTGGCAAGAAGGATGCGTCTTCAAGGCTTTCATCAAATTTTTACCCCTAATTCAAAGAATAATTGACTACAGCTGGAACGAAGTCATTTAACGTAAGAGCGAATGTATAAAATGTTCTATAGAATTTTTTTATGTTAATACAATGCTAAGATATTGGTAGCTAGACATTGGTAAATATATGAGTCATTTGACTCTATATGACGTCTACAGCTTAATGAATATTTAATTTGGTACAAGTATCAAGATTGGGTGTGCGTGTAGCTGTGTGTATGAACGTGTGTTTGTGAAGCTTGGCTTGTTAACACGATATCTCAAGATAGCAATGATGGGTAATTTTCATACTTGGTACATGGATTTATTATATTAAGAGGAAGATCCGGGGTCAACAGAGATCAAACCGAAAACGTTTTAAACACGATATCTCTAGGTAGGAAGTATGGATGCTTTTTGACTTGGTATGTGGATACGTTATAGTCAAAAGATAAACCCTATTGGTTGCGGTAAATGTCAAAGGTTATCTGAGTTCACCGGAGGTAAAAATACGAAATTCTGAAAAACTTCTGGTGAACACGATATCTCAAGATGGCAAAGATGGACAATCGTCAACTTGGTATATAACTTCATCATATTAAAAGGAAGAACCGTATTGTTTTCAGTGGAGGGCAAAGGTCATTTGAGGTCATCAGCGGTCAAAAACCGAACACCTTGAAAAAACAAGATATTTCAAGACAGAGATGTTGGATTCTTTTCATATTTGGTATATAGATGTGTGACTTTAAGATAGAGGGAAGCCTACGAGTTTGTTGGAGACCAAAGGTCATCTGAGGTCATCAGAGGTGAAACTACGAAAACCTCGTAAACTAAATAGACAATGGGCGGTACCTCCAAATTGTGTCCGGCGTTTGATTGCAAACGAAAAGTTAAGGTTGAATTTGGTACCATTCCAAAAATAAAATTTCAGAAAAAACTTTTATTTTTCCACAAGCATAACTGAAAGAGTAACAATTTTTGTTTGAACTACCTAATTATGAACACAGGTATAAAGGATGATCTGACTATAGGATGATTAGAAATACTATATGCTGAACGAGTTCTAAAGGCGTAGTGGATTAGAGCTCAGTTTCTCACGCAGACTGTCCCGGTACGATTCCCTCCTGGGACATGTCCCTTTTTTCATTCTTTTTTTGTTATTCACATTTCGGTAGGGCTTAAAGGCCATATATGGTCAGCAGAGGTCAAGATGTTAAAACGTCGTAAAAATGAAAAAGTCAAGAACTGTAAATGTGAGGGATGAAACGAGTCAGTGCAACAAATCATTCCCTTTCAGCAAGGAATCACTAAGCCTTTGGGCTTCTGGTTTATAAAGCAGCTAGATAAAGTTGAGTAAATATTTCTTAGTGTACCTAGGGATGTATTATTGGTGTACTTGACATATGTTATCATTTACTATCCTCTTCAATACGAACGTACAAAAAGCTTGGCCAGTGAGAATTGCTAAGATTATCAAGTTTTATGTACAAGTTGACTTAGCAAGATAATTCCGTAGGTATAACTATGTTTGTATAATGATGAAAAGTGAGAATATATAGTGGCAATGTTAAACTCAGTGCATCATTGCAAATTTGAATACGTTGTGTCCGAGAGCGTTTTGAAACGCCTAGCATAGAGTATCAAAAACTTTTTAAAATAGGCGTCAGACATTTTACTTGTACCGGAGAATGAAGACAATTTTTAGAACAGCAACAAAGGAGTAAAAGGAGAAAAGTAGCCCACACCCCACAACTTACGTCGACGTAGCTAGCATTGATGTAATCGGAACCCACTCCTTCTTCCTCTTTAAGTTTTACTCTCGTTTCATCATCTAAAAAATGTAATCAAAAGAACTCCTTACATCTAGGTACAACATAAGCGGACTAAAAAAGTCACAATCCTCTGTTTAACAACAAACGTTACGTAGTGAAACACTAGTATTTCTATAAAGACAGACTGCCATCATCCCAAAGCACATTTTAAGTGTGGAGGTATGAAAATTCTCAGTTGGTGACTGCTGTTTGATTGACGTCTAAGTTTGAGAATTTAAATGATGCATAACACAGATTCCACACCATGCAGAGAGAGTGTTTGGATTACACATTATAGAACTCCATGTCCAACAGGACATTGTCTGCAACAATAAAATAGGTTTGTGTCTGCACATGGAGCTTCATAAAGTTATGGGAGGAGTTACAAGTTGCTTAGTTCGGACTGCCTGGGATGGCGAATTTTGCCCTTTAAGTTACAGGCGTAGGAAGCTGCCTTTTGGTGTCTTCTGGTGGGGCGCTGTACATATGTCGGACGGGCGTCCTGCTGAGAGGGTGTAAGGAGATGGGCGTCCCCCTCCCTCGTGAGAAATTTCTGAATATTCTGGGTCCTTATATATAGTTTAGTAAGTCATCTTATGCAATTTTTGGGACAGTTGTTGCAAACTTTTGATATTTACAGAGAGAAAAAATAAAGAGATCTCTTTCTTGAATTGTGGTGGAAGCCCCTCCCCCTTCGTTTGACTGGTATTTAAGCCGTAGCCTCTCGCACTCCCCGCTTCCTTCACCTATGGTTTAAGCTTAGCCTACTAAATGGCTGAGAAGATGTTAATGTAGCGGTTGAGTCATGTTTTTTTTGGAAATGATTCGTAGAACCTTTGAACAGCTTAAATAATTAGAGATGGAATATGCAACAAACTTTGTGTTCAGAGCCTGCTTACCACATTTTGGTTTCATTGTGGTCAGGGCAGATAAGAAAACCGTACTGTATATTTTGACAGATCGTACTGTATATTTTGACAGATATCCCGCCTTGCTATGACACACCCAGGAATTGAATCTGACATTTGTCAATGTTAAAATCATAAACATAACATAATATGAAGTAAATTTTCCAGCTTCCAGCTGAATGTTGCATGTGTAACTAATGTTAACACGTCCTTAAAATTTAGACCATCATCTTAGGTGAATTTACAATGTTTGAGAACTTGAAAGGAAACTCAGTGGTTTAGTTCCCATCTTCGCGGGTCATTTACCCGTGTAGAAATATGAAATCGTAATCACTGATTTTTAAGAAGTAAATTGCAGTGCTGTTATATTTACTTCCCTGTATTGTTAGCTTCAAGATAAATATCACATAATTATCTTGAATTAATACAAGTTTCTGAAACTTACAGGGAAGAATATTTTTAAACAGATTTTTCGACAAGTTGACAGGGTCTTTTCCTACTTCAGTTGACTGGGTCGTTCCGACGGAGGCTAGTTCCTGCAGACCAAATGAAAGACATATTAAAGACAAACCGTTATTGAAAGATAAAAGTTTTTCGTAAGTATATAGCGCCAAAGATAATATGTCTGTTTAGTACACCAAGAAATGGAAGGTTTAAACGACCGCAGCTTACCCCTGTTACCGTATCTGTTCAAGCAAATGTATGTGATAGGCGTGAACGTCTTACCTTAGAACCACATACCCCCCCCCCTTTATCAATGTAAAAAACCTTTTAAAAAGTATTTCAGAAAATGTTTATAGAAATGCTACGCTGCTTCTTTGTAAACGATGGTAATTGGCAAAAAATGGAAACGCTACACGCACGACGTAAACTTTGGGCCTTGTAGACTTTCGGATGTATCCGACCGGCACGAATATCAGCTGTCTGCACTTATATATATAAGTTACAATGGTACGCGCTTTCCTCCATCGGAGCGCACAAATTTTGTTCTTTGACGTCATATATGCACAAAGTCTATTTTGAGATGTTTGATGTTCTCTTTCCAATTGGACTTCTTTGATGTACAAATGTAAACATTTTCTAAGACCTGTTTGTCGCATTGAAATATCCCATCCCAAGTGTACCAACAAGATCTCCTCTAATTCCCTTCACGCATTTCTTCGTACACTATGAAAATAAATGTCAACTGTTAATTCTTATATATATATATATATATATATTAACAATGTAAAATACTTAATGCATCTATGTCGTATAGCCTAAGTATAATCAATAAGTGAAAACGATAAAAAAAAATTTCTGTGTGAGCAAGGAGTTTCCAAAGCAGCAGCTCCCTGGTGTGTGAGTAACTGAAATGATGTCCTTGATTGCAAGAGATATGTGGGTGGAAAGATGAATATTTTTGTAATAATTATTATACGTTTGCCTCAACATAGTTTTCTAGTAATTCCTAAATGATGCTCTTGATTATTGTGAAAGGTTTGTAATTAGTGTAAATTAAACAGTAAATAATGCATCATATCATACCAGTTTCTAGGAATAATATTATTTATAATAGAAGAATTAACCACAATCAAACTGAAGAAACAAAATTAAACAGAGAAATTCTTACTTCAAACTGCTCTGAGAATCCACTCGGTGTTTGCTGTTGCAAAGTGGAAACGTAACTTTCAAACCCATGTAACGGAATGCGCCATTTGCTGTTGAACAGGATTGAAAGAAAGAATTTTAAGGACACTTAACTTACTTGACAAATGTCTATACCTTATACATTAAAAACAACGTCTGCCTTGCGTGCAACTGCTAGTAATCCCGGAAATAGCTAAGAAAGGAATAGAAGTAATATGAACTGTTACATCCATTGCCCTATTGTTAGGTACAGTTCGTTTTAATTCATAGATCTTGCAGGATTTCTTGAACCGTTGATTCCATCTTATTGCATATCTTAAATTACATACAATACTTATTTGATATAGAATAGTACGGAAAATCCGCTTTATATAACCTTCTAAAGGATGTTTCCGGACCAGCTTAAATTTCTTGTAATGAATCTCTCAAAAAATTGTATTAAATGGCTGGCCTGATTTTTGATCAAGTTTACACAGCTATTCAGAGAAGCACATCTTTTCTTGCATAGTATTATTTGCCCTGTGTAAGCAATCAATCGTCAAGCTTTATAAAACCTGAGACACATGACAGCGTGTTTTTTGTAAATACTTGTTACTTTGTATACTCTCTAACCTTCTGTTTGGTGGAATGTATATGTTAGAAACAATAGGACATAATATTAACATTTCATGCATGCGACAAAAATGATACAAGAAGGGTAAACGAAAAGTAATAAAAACTGTCTTTCAAGACCTAGAATGTTAAAGAAATCAAGAAAAGATAAATACTCCTGAAGTTAACTTTTACTTCATCGCGGAGTACCTGGCCTAGAAAGATCGAGTTCGGTATGGGCCTCCATACCGGACTCAAGTCCGTTTTTAGTGGACTCGGAATTGGCCCGGAATGTGCTGAATCTTGACTCAGACTGCGAGCTGATTCCAGCTTCTTCAACAAAAATTAACTTTAACGTGGTGTTACTGCTACTCCCTTGTCGGTGCATAGTCGTAGTTTAATCAGGGGTTGACTTGATGTCATCTCCCTGGTTTAATGATAGAATGGTCACACATTGCTAACTAAATAACGGGGTTGGCCAGTGATAGCCTATGTAAATAACAGGGTTGACCTTTGAAATTAAATATGGGAGAACATTACTTAGAAAGGCATTTGTATGATATGCTACATTGTCAAATCGCCAGACTGGGAAGTGGCCCCGAAGTGGGTAAACTAAAGCGGAATTGACTCGAATTCGGAGAGGAATCGACTTGGCATTGGCCCCATGTCTTAGAATGTTGGGAATGATATCAATTGGAACCAGGATTAGCTGGCAATAGATCTAGCTAAATGCAACCCTGCATAGTATCTGGTACATAGCTGCTACGGTGTGTATTAAATGTAGCTCTCCATAACTCTTCAAAACCTTTGCCAATTCTTTACCAGCGTTTACGCTGTCATAAAGCTACATTAAACTTGCACTGTATCCACAAGTTTCTGTGAACTAGGAATCCTTCCCAATTATTATGTAAATGCAAAGTACTATGAGGCAAAGGCAGTTTCATTAAGGAACTTAGAACTCACAACAATTTAACTGTTTTTCATTTAAACTGCACTTGAACGCTGTCCTTACGTTGAAAATCTACACTGGCAAGATTTTCAGGTCGTGTTACTATTAAACTGAAGAATATATCAAAATAGAGAAACTTGTTGAGTAAGCGATGCTTTTTGTTTCATTAAAGTGGAGGTGGAAGGTCTCTGGCTTTCTGCTTACTCTTTTCAAGTCGTCAGTAAACCGCGGTCCCCAAGCAAAACCTAACAGGAAAGATATTTTGAGACTTACAAGGTTGACATGTTTAAGTGTCAAAATACAGCTCAAGCCTTAGAAATGCGGGCCACTTGCAAAAATTTGTTATTTCTCTAACAAGTTCCACATATTAACGTTTATACAAATGTTTATTACGAAAGGACATGTATCCTTTTGTAGGCTAATACTATTGAAGACCAACTACCACCAAGAAACGAATCTGAGAGCTAAGGCCAAACAATTTTCACACTTTTTTAATGCCCTAAGCTATTAAAAAAGGACATACATCCTTTCATAGGCTAATATTATTGAAGACAAACAAGCAACCAAGAAACGAATCTGAGATCTAAGGTCAAACAATTTTCACACTTTGTTGATACCCTAAGCTTTTTAGCCAGTTGATGATTCAATTGTAAGCCTAGTGAGTAAAGTAAATATCAGTTTTGTAGTTATAAAAAAGGTTAAAAAGGGCTCCACGTTTACTTATTTACAAACCTCAAGTATGATTTCATGGTTACTTCTAAGTGCGACCTTTGCTCAGTTTGTCGAGAATAACATACACAAATCCGTTCACGAATATTTGGTACAACTTGCGTTCTTCACTACTTCACACGACCTTCTCTTTGCTCTACATATGTGGCTATGAAAATTCTTATGTGTAACATGAGTTTTCATCACATGTCTATCACAATAAACGTCGATGTTTATCCATGTGTTCCTGTTTGGAGTTAGGCTCTTATTTCTTTCAGATCTCCATGGTTACGAAGTATTACACGTTATCGGTGGATTGTTTCACAATGTTTGAGTTCTCCACAATTGAAACCTGTGACACCGGATGATTTGTACGTTCAATTTGTAATAATAATTTTCACCACTCTGAAATTGTCTGCATACTTGATTTTCATGTGTTTACATTTTAGGGAAGCACCAAATCTATGTTCAATCATTTTGCTCATATAGCAACACAGTCATACAATTGACTTTCATGAACTAAATAGAAACATGCTACAGACTCATAACATTTAAGCCAAGCGAGTTTTTCTTGAAATTTGGTTTGCACGAATGAAGAAAGAGAATTTTCTCTGATTTAATGAAATTGTTGGACGACTATATTCGTTTAATTGCAAGAGTCATGTTGTTCGTGTTTACTGTAATAAATGTTACCACTTTAAATTGTCTGCAGTCTTAATTTGACACTGAAAGGTGTGACAGATAACAGACACAATTGGCAAAAAATTGACCTACCGTAGTATAGCTAAAGTATAGGCTAAATCACCTAATAGTTTGAGGAACAAAGTTTGCTCCCCATCCTTATTCAGCCCAAATTCATTTTGCACACTCGTTACCTACATGGTTAAGATTTTGAGATTTTTAAAACTACAACTTAACCTTCATTCTGACACCATCGAAACACAAGGAAAATCTCCTCCGTTGTTATCCACAAAGTCATCACTTTGAGACCGAATCCAAGGCTACACTTTGAAGGTCTTGGCTAGCTAAATGATTAAAAAGGTAATAGACCTGAACGTTTTAATTAATGTTTTAGCTGATATCGTAAAACTGACTTTGTAAGACCATGGAGTTTCGATGTGGATAGACACCTACTAGGGGCGTATCCAGGACTGTATTTATGGGGGGAGGCCAAAATATGCCCCGACACTATCTAAGCGGAGCGCCACCATGAGTTGGCGCGGAGCGTATCGAGAAAATTTTGACAAAAATGCCTCCCAGACTGCAGAAAATGGCACTTTATAGGTATTTTTTTTAAGTTGCGTTTAACCATTCGAATTTTTCATAAATCATGTTTTAGAAATTTACAAGTGCGAACATTTCATACAATAAATTACAAATTTGAGAGAATAATTTTGATTTCAAATTGCTTCATTAGCTCTTTTTAGTGTATTGTTTCAAATGCTTGGGGTAAGCTTTTTTCCCACTGGGTGGAGACTGAACGTTATTTCGGACAGTCGTCCTGCGGGAGGGGTAAGAGGGGAGGGGGTGTCCCTTCCCCTTTTGAAAATTTCTGAATATTTAAAGGCCCTTAGACGCAATTTGGTGAAATATTTTGCAAACTTTAAGGATCTGTTTCGGCTCTTTTCATTTTACGATGATCGCAGGGGCGTAGCGAAGGTGTAATCTTTGGGGGTGTAGACAGGGCCTTTTTTAACATACATACTGGGGGGCCATGGCCCCCAGTCCCATGCACAGCCCCCCAGTCAGCTCATTTGGCCCCCCAGTATGGTCCCTTTTTTGGGAAATTTTGTTT
>WURT03156296.1:0-10841 GCA_009936505.3 Holothuria glaberrima | reverse complement strand
AATATAGTGTTATGTAAATATTGTAACATAAGTATGTATATATCATAGTGGAAATCTTTCTCAATACAATACAATACTCAATACAATACATTTATAATTCTCACACCAAGCCGCAAAGGTTTCATTTTTGCTCAATTAAGCATCGATTTATTTTTTTCAGTTCTTCCCCCCAAATTAAACCTCCTTTTTTCAACTTCCTCAACGAAATCTCGAAACATTTTACGTTGTCGATCCTCCTGGTAACCCGTCGCGTTTGGCGGGCCTTCGAGATACTGGCCCCCGTTGGGAAGCTTGCCCCGACCTCCCACCCGTCTGGCAAGCCCTGGTCGGCTCGCATTAGCTTTAGTTATTCGAAGGAGCAGCTCTGAGAGTAGGACATAATATGAATAAGATCGCGGTAGTTTGAAAAAGACACACCAAGCATGGGAGTCTTCTTTTCATTCTAGGAATTTTTTGGTACTTTCAAAGTAATTTTTTTAATGAAAAGGGAAGTTAAATTGCAGGAGTGAAAAATTCCTAATTAGGTGAAAGGTGGACTAACAGAATTCAGTAAACATAATACACTTGGCGTTATACAAGATCATCGGGCAAATGCAGGCTTTATATAGATTTTACATTAACATCTCTCTTCTAACTACAGTTGCAACATGATGACGTTTTTTTTTTTTGAGTGTGCATGTTCGACTTTTCTTTCCGGTAAATGCTTTTCTCATATTCAATTGCTTCTGACTACCTCGATGACCTTCAAACTTACAACCGTTGCTGAGTATATCATTTACGTCAGATTCCAATTTTGTATTACAGGTTTTTTTTTTTTTTTTTTTTTTTTTTTGTCGTGTAGCTTTTTACTTAATTAAATTTATTCCCTATTGTCGGATTCTTCCTTCCTGAATATTCAGTAAGACTCACATGTTTTGTTCATCTGTAATATTGCCTTGAAGCTGTTTCACTTTAATGTATTACTGCTACGCGTACTTTTCTGTATCTTCCATGCATTAGTCAGACGTCTGATATATACATGCTTACATTTTGGTGGAATGTACGGACGGGTAGATGGTCTTGGACATATATTTGACATATCGTAAAATCATTCCTTGCGGGAAGCATACACACGTCTTTATGTCTTGTTTAAGGACTTACGTCTTGACATGTTTTTTCCACACGCTTAACCACAAGGGATTCAACCCTCAAGCCCCATGTGTGACATAATAATGTCCATCAAGTCACTCTTTTCGGCATAATATTCTAAACTAATATGACTCCCTGCCCCTCTGACTTACAAGCACTAGAACAATGACACACCTCGTCCAGAGGGGTTTCGGACTAGAATGGTCTGAGTTATCCCTACTAACATACTTTTTCACACTCTTGATAAGATCACAGCTGCAAAAACAGTTGGATGAATATATTTATTAGATGGTACGATGGACAACGTACTAATGTTCCTTTTTTGACAATGATCGCGGTACGCAAATTTTATAAACAAAAAGATGACGTGCTAATTTTATCATGTCAAAATCTTGAAGCCAATTGCAAGGCGACTGGTAGCTTTATGGTTAAATTAGTATGAAAAGGTCAATCAGTCAATGAGGAACTCATTTTTATGTTATTGTAATTCACTAGACAAATCAATGACTTTTTAAGTGATTTGTAAGCTTATTAATGCCAAAAGCAGTATGGACATTGTCCGTATGAAGTCGCTCAAGAAGACAGAACAACATAAAAAATCCATTATTATACCTCGAAATTCGAGCATTTTGAACCATTACTAACTTCGTCATTTTTCGTCTTAAGCCCTCTCCAATCAGTCAACCTAGCCCTTCGTTTTCCGCGTTTAACGTACAGGTGCGTCCCAAAGCGTCATTTAAATCGTTGTTCACCACTCGGCGCGAATGCAGGGATGTACATAAGATCGTTCACGTTGTATGAAGGACCTCGACTCCTCCGCGGTTAGGGGGCCTTCCAGGAAGGATCCGAAATGAATACTTGTTATTGATAAGATTTCGAGAAATCTGACACCATATTGCCACACAAAGACACATTTCTGTACAGAATCGTGCAGCGTTATAAATTGTTGCAGTTTCTAGCAAAACAGACTAACCAGCTATGATCAAGCAGCGGTCAAAATATCCAAGGTACGCAATAGGAGAGAAAAACGAGGTCACCACGACGGCTAAGCCGCCATGTTTTATTACGATCATGTTTCCTAAAAATAAGAAAGTTTTGGTACATGATTGTTCTGGTCTGAAAAACTCTAAAACATTACCAGGACAATAAAACTTTCACCTGTAAAAACGAAAAATTGCGGCTTCTTAAAATGCCAAAAAAAAAAAAACCAAACAGTGCCTGAAAAAAAAACTCACGAACATCTTCTTGGAGACATAGGGTCATTTAAATGTCTCTGAACATAGCATTTTACTTATTTTTAGGAACTAAAGAAAATTGGCAATGAGAGGCCCGTTGGGGGACACCCCCTCCCCTTTGAAAAAATTTTGAAAAACTAGGTGTACTTACATGCAATCTGGTGCCTCATATGCTTTTGAATTAAAATTTGTGGTACAAAATGTGCGAATTTTTAGTATCTAAAAGAACAAAATAGCATCCGTGAGGGGGGGCATGGCTCAATGCCCCCCCCCCTCGCGTACGACACTGCCTCCCAGGTCTTGTACGTTGCATCTCTTAGGCATTCCTAATTCTAAAATCTTAGGTTAAGAACTTGACACTTAAAAAAAAGAAATGTATTTATTTGTAATGGGTCACCTGTATTTATTGTTCAGGTGCTTCAAAATTTATAAATAATATTCATGAGCAAAAAGGAAAATTAAAAGCAAATTATTCGCAGGGGCAACACTAACCTGATTAACAACCCTAGCTATGGTTTTGAACGATATTAGAAAATCTTAAAAAGGAAATTTGTTCTAGGAAATAAATATAGCACACGGCCTGCCTCGACGTGACTTGAGCATCCGATCTGAGGAAGCCGATTGTCCGATACACTCTGCAAGTATACATATGTGTACGTACGTACGTGATCGTAAACCGAAACGAAAAGGCTATGTCGAACGCACGCAGACCGCCGTACTCTCAGACTGTCAGATGCGAAAACTGCGGCATATTACACAGCTGGGATATGATGCACTCGCTCTGACAGAGTGCAATCACCAAATAACACATATTTGGACTGTAAAAAAATAGGTTAGTGTTCTACATAGCGTGGTCCGAATTAGGGGTTGAGACCTTTGATATCTGCCTATTCCATTTTCATCGAAAAACTTGAAACCGTATACTTTGAAATTGTTATTATTTTGTAACAATTATAAGAAAATACATAATGTAGAAACAAGTAGGCTAAATGATCCATTCTACGAAAGTAAAAAATCAAGCCTTGGGAAATTTTTGGGGGCCGGTGCCGGGTGCGCCCCCCTTAAATCCGCCCCTGTAATTTGAAAAGCGAAATGTACACTCTCAGATACAATGCTACACTCGTAAAATTTGGAAGCGACGAAAATCATGGACGGGTTATAGAACCCCCCCCCCCCCCTCCATGAGTGGATGCAAAACAAGGGAAAGGAAGACTTGTATGCAGAAATTTTATTCGAAATGATGAAAGGCGCGTGACGTCATTATTGTTCAATAACAGTGATACAGACCACTGATGTCAAGTTGTTAAACATTATCCTTTTCATATATTCATGGCAAACAGACGCACATAACTGTTGTTCTGTTTTCTAAAAGCACTCGGCATTTTCACAATAAATAGCCTCACAACTTTTAATCTCCTGTGACCAACACCTCTTGGACTTTCCTGCCAATACCGAGCTGCTAAGATTACAAGGGTTAAACATCATATTTTGCCGACAATTCCATTAATCAGTTGTGTCAGTAATAGAACTAGGATGCCGTGGTGTTGCCGTGAGTATTGTAGCGTTACTTCATCGTCAGTCAAAAAAAGGACGAAAAGACAGCGTCGTTTTCAGGATTTCTGTCTAAGGGGGGGGGGGGGAGGGATGCTGAAGGTTGTGTGATCGCTGGCCTTGGGTTGTAAGAGGAGGGAGTTTCCCCTACCTTTTAAAAATTTTTGTAAACTTTGGTTTCTTTACATGCAATTAGTGCACCACATATGCCATCTTCCGAAGTAAAATTTGTGTTACAAATTTTCGTATTTTAGGAACTAGAAAGAAAACAAAATGGCATCAGTGAGGGGGCATGGAGGCCACCCCTCCCCTTTGAATATTTTTGAAAAATTAGGTGTCCTTACATGTAATCTGGTGCCCCATGTGCTACCTTTTGAAGTAAAATTTGTGTTACAAAATTTACGTATTTTGAGGAACTAAAATAATGGTATTCGTGAGGGGTATGCCCGCCCCCACCTACGTACGCCACTGCTAAAAGATGTCTGGAGGAGGGAACTAAATTAAAAAAAAAATCAAAAGAGGACATTTCGCCTTCATAAATTTAGAATTCCCAGTGCAATTACATCTTTATACTAAGAAAGCAAAGACTACCAAGTCTGCAATGTTAAAATCGTTTGGTCACTGTAAACTTTGCTTACTTTGTGTTATATTTCCTCTATCGATAAAGCATTTTGGAACACTGCCATCTATCAGCACATGAACATAAAACGGAATTCATTGTTTGTCCCGCTATTTGACATAATATACGCTTGTATACACACCTGTACAGGTGCAACTGAAATGTATTACTGTAGCAGAGATTATATGTTCTGTTTACGCGCCAGTCAGTAATCAAGTAATCAGTTGATCACAAGAAATTCAATAGAGTAACATTAGTGCTATAACAGATATCAGATATTGGAATGTACATACAACTACGCAGACTAAATAAAGGTCGGAGCCAGCATTTTCGACATTTAATTCTATCCATTATCGGAAGTTTAATTGGATTATATCTCTTAGTCAATTTTCAAGAGCTACAGACAAGATGAGTTGCATTTAGGTAACGAAAAGGTAATTTTATTACAATGTTTTGAACTTTTCTGCCAGAGTTTTAAAATTCATCCAGTCTGTGGAAGCGATCCAATTTCCCATGATGACACATAAGTAACTTGTAAAGTGAGAACAAGTGTCATTTGAGGAAAAGATAATTGAGACCGAATTTTTGTCTGGTATTTACTTGTCTAAAGAGCTGCTGTTTGAAACATTGGGTGTCGTCGAAGACTATATGCAACCATAGACTTCTATGTTTTTGAATAGTCTAACGTTAAGCCTAATTCGTAAGCGTAATTACTGTTAAAAAACCGTCAAAAGCCATTATTGTCAGGATTGCCAAAGCAAAAAAAAGTTAAAATTGAGATCCCGACCCTCCGTTGAAAAGATATAAAACTAAAATTTTATTATTCCGGCAAATTATCTGTTGTATATAAAAAGATTGAATTAAAATGTGGTCTAGCCCTGGCATACTTAAACATAGGCGCAAATATTCTTTACTGAAATCAGCTAGGCCTAAGGCCTTTTTCTTTCTTTTATAGCTTCCTTCCTTTAAACTGAAAACAATATTATCAACGTGCCTAATCGTGTGCATATCTTCTTCTAGGAATAGTCCCTATAAGTTAAACTTCTTACCAGAGTCGATCTGTACAGCCATCCTAGAAAAGTGGGGGCACTAAATTTCTATCTCTGATTTACATTGAAAGACAGAAAATTTGAGTAAAGCGCCTAAGATGAGGCAAATATTAATATTTATCAGAAAAACAGCAAAGCTTTTTTTTTATGCAATGATGAGTATCGACTGTTGGATAAGTGTAGTAAACATAAATTAGGCTAACTTCGTATCTTTACCTTCTTATTACAACTTCAAGTTTAATCTATAATGCAAGACCAAAGGTATTGACCTCATGTAAACTAACTTTGTCCATCACAAATCGTAAAAGTACACTTGTTGTTTCTAATCTAAAATCAATTTCTTCCCCAGTGCACTGACTCTTTTATTACACCTTGCCCCAGCCCCACCTTTGATAACATTTGACTTAAAATGAGTTGGTATGTGAAAGTAAATGATTAAAACCAAACATGGTACGTTTTGTAAAGTTTTAATGGAAGTCACAGAGGTTCGATTTGACAAGTTTCCTCACTGCGCAGTTACAGCTAACACTGCCGGCGTTAGCCACTGACAAATGTCAAGCTGGCCGCATATATTTGTAGACCTGACCCCCTTCCTGACACGTTATCAGGTCTTAACTTTTTCATCTACGAATATTTTAGTATTTGCTCCATAAAATTGTTAATTTACTAACAAGTTGACCTAAGTCTGTACTTTTTTAGGCTTTTTTGATATTAACTTAGTTCCCCTTATACCAGAAGTTTAACTCACAACCGGAACCTTTCATAGATGGCTACCTAATAAGCGGTCCCCTGGTGTGTCGATACCAGCCACGTTCAAGTTTGTCGGTTGTGTTGATGCGGGACAACATGCCATCAGAGAAAAAGAAGTGTGCTTTGTACTAATAATGAAGAGGAGTCCTTACAGCATTTATTTTGAAATAAATGTCAGCAATCTTATAGGTTCTCAAATTACATCTATTTAATATTGAAAGCTTTTCAAGAGAGGGCTGTTTGTTGTTAGTGAAATGCCAAATCTGCACTGTATTATTTGCTTATTTCAGACCAAATTCAAAGAGAAGTTTTTGGCATTCATTTGGGGGGGGGGTGGGTGCTTATTACACAATTTGAAGTAAATTTATAAGTATCCTACAGAGTCAAAATTAATACAAAAAGAGCAACATTTTCATAAGTTTGGTAGCAATGTTTTGTTCTTTGTTCTAAAATTAGTGAAGATGAGTTCTTACATCATTTATTTTGAAATAAATGTCAGCAATCTAAAAGGTTCTCAAGTTACAGTCATTTATAAATATAGAAGACTGATGTTAATGAAATGGCAAATGCACTTGGTATTACTTGCGTATCTTAGACCAAAATCAAAGACAAAATGCTATGCATAAATTTTCTGACGTAATTTACAATTTGTAGTGAGTTCAAAAATTTCAAAATTATTAGAAAAACGAGCAACATTTTCACATGTTTGTTAGAAATTAATGTAATTTTAATTTCTTGACATATGCAATGGATACCCCTGCAAATAAATTAAAGGTAGGTAGGATGTCGTCATCCTAGAAAATTATTAAAATATTACGAAACAATACATTTCTTTTTTCCAGGAAGAGAAAATTCCAAAATTCTAAGAAAATGACTACAACCATGCTTAAGCCAGGAAGAATTCAACAGTGAAAAAAGAACATTTAAAATACATCGAAATAATTATTTCAAAAATTTTAAAAGGGATCTAAGAGAAAATAGAAACTTTTTTTCTTGTAAGAAACTCTTGAAACGGAGTTAACCGAGTGCATGGCTTCGAAAATTTTGTCATAAAAATATCACTGTTTTCTTTTCTATACTATGACATCCTGCTATCATCTATAATAAGACTCTTAATGTACGTATGTAATACAACGTCGCCATATTATAGTAACGTACAATAACACTACGTTCCTGAATAAACCCTGTCTTTCTTTTATATCCTTCCCAACTATTTTTGATTAGTTTTGATCATGCCATGGTCAATATCTCTTTATGTAAATGTCTTTCCTCTCAACACAGATATATTATCTCATCTTATTCTCTGATTTCCTTTCCCAGATTCATTGAAGATGTCTGGTATAATCTCCTTTCAATCCAATCATCTGTTTTATTTTACTTTTAAATTACAGATTTTCATCTCATGTGTGTGTCTGGTTAACTGCTACAGTACAGTGGACCTGCGTGGCGGGAATCATCTCCAGTTAAAATCCAATCTCTCTATACCAGTCCTCACTACACTCAACACGCTAACGATATGGGAGAAAGGCAGAGAAATAACATCAGAACGATTTACAGGCATCTTACAGTATTCATCAAAGTGTCTGGCTTTGAAGGAACTGTGGTAAGTAGTGTAATTAAAATGTAAGTAATATAAATGAGACTGTCAGAAATTAATCGGTATCATGGTTTAATTCGTCATCGACACGTTATTTTAGAAGGGACTAACGTTTTTCTTGGGAAGGATATATTATGGTAAAAACCTTTCATTAGTTGGTAGTTAGTTATAGACACTAATTAATGAAAACTATAACAAAAGAGATAAATTTGAATGCAATTTAAACCGATCTTTAAATAAATTCAGTGGCTAAGAGAAAACTTAAAGGCTAGCATAGGCCATGTAATAGTGGTACAATTAAATATAATTATATTAGTCATGTTTTATATTAAGATGATTGTTTTCAGGAATAAAATACCTGAGCAAGACCTTGGACAATATTTTACCACGTGATTATGTAGGAAATATAAAGTAAATTTAGTGAAACAAACCAAGCGGTACAATAAAATACTTCCTCTCTTCAACAAAACATCTGATTTGATAATATTTTAATAATTGTAGACTAATTTTGACAAAACAAAAGTATTAAAACCCTGCAAATGAAATGAAAAGTGGTCAGAACAAAAGTAGTTTAAAGTCTTTAGCAGTGTGACAATTTGTGTACAGTTTAAAATTCAATTTCATTGACACACATTAAAAATTTAAACGCACATAATTATGGCAAAGAGTGAAATTGTTAGATTTTCATTTGAAGTTTGAGAACAATGTTGTAATACAGTAAGGATAGCAATTAAAAGCCAGGCTTTAGGTAGGATGGAAAATAAATTACTGATGATGGTACTTTTATTTAAATAACTTTCATCATTATTAAAGTTGAAGTATCTTTGTAAATCATCTTCTCAAGTCGTGGTATCATCACTATGAATCTAAAAAACATGCACAAGTAAGTTCAGTTAATGTCACTTCTGTGTTGTTAAAACTAAGCACTAAATGTTAACCATAGATCTTGGCCTAGTTAATTCATTTAACCCCCCTTCCCAACACACCAGAAAGGAAATCATGTTATCACTCTTCCCAGAACAGAGAAACAAACCAGCCTTACATCTAAAAGTTACTGCAAATTAAAAAAAAAAAAAAAAAAAAAACTTTCCGTGATAATTGCAATCATATTTGCTGAACTGCTGAAATATTTTATAGTTTACAGTACACAGTAACACATGTACAGTGAATACATACACTGTTTACAATCACAAAACATTTAACTTTAAGTGACCTTTACATCACCTGTCATAACATACAACACAAAGGAAGCTCATTTACATAACAATAGATCAGCATCCAGCTGGCACGTTCCCGTCTGTGACTGAAAAACTTTCAATATAAATAATAGAACACACTGTACACATTGAGAGGTTATGTTATACAACACTGTGAGCTGTTTATCGTACTGTAAATAAAGCACATTGAGTGTTGTATGCAACTACAGCACACACATGGCCTTGAAAAATACAATGAAACTTTGAATTAAAATACTGACACTTTTAATCGGAAAAGATAAGAATAAATATAGTTAGAAATAATGCTAACATTTAATTTCATGTTAGTTAGTATCAAGTCAAATTTAATTTTATCCCATGTTATAAATATTCTTGTAAAAATGTATAATCTATTGGTCCTTCTCCTGTGTCATCTTTCTTGTATCAGGTTCAGGTGGTGTCTGCTGCCACCATTCGTCCAGGCTGAGTCTGTTTCTGTTCTAAGATCAAGAAACGTTGGAGGTAACATGCAGTCTATCATACTGTGTGTAATGAAAATAAATGTAATGTACACAGTATTATAAAAGGAGGGGGCATTGCTTTTACACTGTGTGTTATGAATAACAGGAGTCACTGCTATTATATTGTGTGAAATGACTACAGGGCCGTGGCGACCGGGGTCCGGGGGTGTGGGGGTTTTACACCCCCCCCCCAAGTTCGTCAGAGCGACGGTAGTCGGAAAATGTGAAATACCAGTTGGAATTTCTGATTCCTCAGTCTGGCATATTTTTCTGACTAAGCCTATGTCAACTTTGTATCTATTTTCCAACTAGATCAAGTGAGAATAAGTAAAACTGTCCTTTGACATCTTAGTTAATGAAAAATTTTGGCGGGCTTCTCGCGCATGCGTCACGATATGCGCTTCATCTCATTGCCATTATTAAGTTAATAATATATGGCCGATCACAACATTTTTCGAAAAACAGAGATACATCTCCAAACATCTGTAGGGCCTCGCATCAATATGGGATCTTTTAGTCTAATTTGTAGCATACTGTGGAAGGTTGAAAGTACGTACCTGACGCTATACATTTTTCAAAAAAAAAAACATAACTAAATAAAATAAAAATTGCCGAGCGCTTCGCGCGCAACCATTATCGGTATAGATGGTGATTGTAAAAACACTTTCGACCAAAAAGCATTCTGAAATGCGCTTTTTAGTCCTTCATTCCCTTTGCTATACCCATCAGACTGTAAGCTATTCGTCTGGAGTTTTCGTTCAAAATTAGTAAAAATCCGATAGATGTAAAGTGCTTGGCGTCATACTCAATATTATCATTTGGATGACAAGTAAGAAGCGTTATATCTTTGCCCAATTTTATGTAATTGATCCAGAGCTTCCAGACATCTGCCAGCCTTAGATACTCTTTTATAGTGCACAATGAAGGAAAAGAGAAATCTTCGTAATAGTCCAAGAATGTTTCTGTCGACTCCGCGCACATATTTTTGCGAAAAAAAATTGTTCAAATAAAAGACTGTAAAACGCCAAAAAGGGGGGTGGGTCTTCAGGAGGTTTGTTGACAACGTATTTTTCTCTAAGGCAACTTACTCTCTTTTTTCACCTTACCAGAAATTAGATTTCACTATAAATTATCGACATTTCCCAGCCATATATGAGCAGCTCAAAAAATATCCCAAACATAGCACCATTTTGCA
>WURT03156285.1:0-10841 GCA_009936505.3 Holothuria glaberrima | reverse complement strand
GGTTTTTAAATGGTTTTGAATGGTGCCAACTGGTCTTAAAAATGCAAATGGTAATCTCAACTGGTTTTCTAACTGGTGTCAAATGGTAATAAATCGTTTTGAATGGAAAATTGACCAAAAACACAGTCTAAACCATTTGGAACCTGAATGGTTTCAAATCATTTCTGCCAAATGGAATTTAACCCTGGGTACTTCAGCATGGTGTCTTTGTCTTAAGCATTTTACTGTATGATTGAACACATGCAGACTTGGGGAACAGCACGAGGAATGAGTACTTTTACGGCAAACATAAAGGCTCAAAAATGTAGTTTTTAACTGCAAAAGGGTAAAACTTTCCCTGCAGCCCCACATATAACACTTTCACAAAAGGTAGACCCACAGTAATTCACAGTGTACTCTGACAACTAAAATGCACAATTGAAGTGCAGTTGTTTGCTGTCCTTCACCTAAAGTTTACAGTAGTTTCATTTTCTTACACCAAACTAACCTGCTGATTCTTTCATGCATGGTGTCATTAGCTTTGAATCTCCATCCACATAGAGTAGGATGTTACACATGCATAAGAACTCATGGAAAATGGCACCAAAAGAAACAGCATAACTTTTGGACTAAAGACAAAATTCAAATCTGGTATGTATATCTGCACCTAATATAGGGTGGATACTCGATTCCTCTACAGAACTAAGTAGTGACTCCACACAACAAGCAATACAATAAATTAAATTACCAAAACCAAACTTATACACTAAAGCCAGGTAAGTCCAGGCAAGCTTAAAATATAATGACATGATCTATGTGAGCATGTGATCGCTACTGTTCCAGCAAGTGACATCCCAATTCATTATTCTTGATATGAGTCAAAATGGCCTAATTATTGCAAAAATATTTTTCTTAGTTTTACATGTTTTTGCAGGATTGTCATATCGTGTAGATACTACTTAAGATAACATGTAAAATACTACGTTAATTTGACTAAATAGTTGATAGGAGATATATGACCTTGTGGACATTAGGCTTTACATACTGTACAGCCTAGTTCACTCATTAAAATTCACCATGATAGTGCATACAAAGTACCGTTGGGTATTGTTTCCATTCAAGTAAATACAGACAAAAACCAAAAACCCATCCACAAAATCTTTAGTTGGTGAATCAATGCCCTCTGATAAACCTGAAGAGTTCTACTATGGAAAGAATATACATCCACAACAATGCACACTTGCACATCAAATTCAAAATTTAGACAAGATCTTGTCTCAAAACAATACATCTGTAATTTTGGTTTTTAAAAAATGCAGGAAATTTTGGCAAACCCATCATTAGTATTAACATGTTGCAAACAACCACTTCATTTTGTCATCACCTGTCCTGCATGGCCTGTCAGTAGTTTACAGGGCAAATGGCTTCCCTATGTTCAGTTCCCTCCTAGCAAGAGCAAGGGAGGAAAACTCTTCCCTGGGAAGGGGATGCAGCACATGACAGCTAACAATACAATCAGCACATAAGTTTGCTGAGAATAAAGATATGCTACCACTAAAGCAGCTGCTTAGGTGCATATAACAATGGATTATTCAACACAGTGTATTTTTACAGTGCCTAAGAGTCAGCTGGGCACGTATTACCAGGGTCAATGTTATATTCTGTATAAGGTCTTCAAGGTTTTGTTGATTGAACATTTTTGCAGAAAATTCACCGAACAGACGTACACATTTTCAGTCAACGGGCGACAATACTTTTACAGGCGTACCATCATGCCAATGTTAGCTGTGCAAATTAACAAGGAAAATATTTAAACAAAAGGGTATGAAATTCTCAAAAATAATGTCCTACTCACCTTTAATCCTCTCAACATCCTGGTGATGCAGCCTGGGTTTCCTTTACTGAGGAGAAATTATTTTCAATACAATCATTGCTTTGATATTACTCAATACACCCCATATGAACCAGTATACTAAAACAGAACAGTATGTATATTGTCATGGCACATAAATGAACTCACACTAAAACAATAAGATGCACTCTCATCATCTTATGTTCCTCATCTCTAAACACTATATATAAGAAAATAGAGATTATTTCCTTCAGTCTTCAGCGCAAAATTCTCTCATTCTAGGTGATGAGAAAATGATTACCCAAATGTTTCATCAATATCTTTTACAATATTTGACACACCAATAATTTTAGAATCACCAAAACTCCCTGTTTTGGGAGCCTATGAGCTCCGACACTTACCAGTAACCTCCTATTTACATATGTACCATTATTGCCGACAATAACTGTCTGGCAAAAACTAATAGCACCGGGGTAACCCTTACAAATAGAGGGCCCCTAGAACCCTAAAATGTCCTGCATTTTAGACACACTGTGGAAAAGCCCCATGAGGAACCTAAAGGGCCTGTACAATAACAACCTAAAAGCCCAACCTTAAACGAGAAGAGCCCAGACTCACCAAGGAAGGACGTGGAGAAGTCAAAGTAGGCATAGGTGGCATGTTGGAGTCCGCTTAGAGCTAGGTCCTAGTTGGCTGAGAAGTAGCCCCGTCAAAGGCAGCGGCATGAAAACCAAAGAGGTGTTTGGTGTCAAAGTATTCCGTCTGAGTCCGTGGGGCTGGGAGGCAGGATTTAAATAGGAGGTAAGTATCAGAGCTCATAGACTTTCAAACCACTGAGTTTTGGTGAGTCTATTTTGCTCCTCCTTACCTCCTATTTATATATGAATCCAGAGTAGAACTGGGAAGATGGCACGAGGACCGGGCAAGGACGGTTCAGAACCCTTAGAACAGCTCTGGTGAAGGCACCCTCTTCAAGCACCATAACTGAAGGTCTTGCAAGCAACTGCTCTTAGAAGATTGTCTGGAGAAAATCCCGCTGGACCAAGACATAGGAGTTGTGAGTGTCCGGAGGTGGTGAGAGTGAACAAAGTCATTTGGAAAGGAGTGAGGAGACACCAGAGTAACTATCCATCTGGATAGATCATCCTTGGGCGCTGGATCATAGGGAGATCTTGAGATGAGGGATGAGGAAGAGTTTTTCTAAAGTTCAAATGTTCTTAGTTCCTTCCTGATACCATTTTAGAGCTAACCGGGCACACCTTACTGTCTTCGGTAAAGGAAGAGGTTGAGGATATGCTGGGTAGATATATATTTCACTAGAGGTGAAGGAAACTTCTACGTTCCAAAATGCTATGGGCAATGGAGGCTAATATCAGGAAAAACTTCCCTCTGCAAGGCTGATTGTCTCAATGCCTCCTCCAGGGCCATATACCTTTGAGCCAGATGAGATGAAGGGTAACGCATGAGGCCTTCTGTGCTCTGAAGAACACCTGGAGACGTGAAGGGATGTTGCCAGACCTTATCCTAAACTGTGAAGGATAATTCCCTGTGAAAAAGGCGACCGTTCAAGATTCAAATTCCTGGAATCTATGGCTTTAGAACAACCTACGCTTTACAAACACGGTAAGAGTCGAACTGGAAAATAAAACCAGTGTGTTCCAGAGAGGCTTGGACCTAGATGAGGAAACCCCTGGAATTTGAAAACCTAGTTGGCGTTGAAGTTCCTCTACAGCCTTCTCAAAGGCATCTCTTGAAAAGTCCCAGTCAAAAATCGCTGTTCCTCAACCTCGGATTGAGACCTTCCTTGGAATCAGGCGGATTGTAAGTGAAAGGATTACATCTCATGTGTTTGCCCAAGGAAAAACAAGGTTCATATCAAGGGGATCGTCCGATAAAGTGTATTGAACTGTATTGAACTTCCACTGGTTGTGCGGAGGCACCAGGAACGGTCATGAGCCCCACTAGGCAACAGATGAACCTGGTTCTAGGGGAAGATTCAACAGCAAACTTGGCCAGTAACTTGAAATTCTGCTGCAACTCCTATGGACTTCTCTTTGAGTCTAGGAGCCAGCAGTGATACCAAGTAGTATGGGCTCGAGGAAAAAGGCTGGCGGAGACTGTGTGGACCTGGGATGACTATTTCAAACTTGTTTGCAATACTGTAAATCTAAAACCTCGAAAAGATTGAAGACTCGTATGATAGCTAGATTGAATACAGGCTTTCACGTGGACCACAGGTAAAAAAGTAGGATAAGAGTAGGACTTTTGCAGTTTTTCAGGAGAACAATTGTTTCATCAAAACATACCGATGATATTGCTGGGAACTTAACTCACATTTCTCATATTTAGAGCTCACAGTTTACCTTGCCATGGATATATATTACTCCTCCATCTAAGCCTTTATATTGTGTCATAGTGGACAATTAATAGCTTAGCTGTCTTGCTCTTTTCAATTTGTTGAAATAAACTAGCAGCCACACACACCCAACCTCTGCCCAACATGACTGGGGTTGAGGTGGGAAATTTGAGGAATTTTTGGCTGTCTAGAAAGATAAACAATTCAAAGACACAAATTTCCAAAAGTAACTTTACACTACATTTTCTTGCAAAAATGAATGTCTAGAGGAATATTTTAGTACTGAAAGTTATGAAATTTAAAGACTTTTTGTCATGAACAACTGACTTACGGTTTAGTGTTTGAGCTAAATCTTTATTCTATAAAATTGGAGGGATTTCTGTGAGACTTTATTACAGACATCATAGCTTAAAGGTCAAACCAACACAGCAAGTTCAAAAACCACTTATTTCTGACTGTTCATAGTAACCTCCCAAATGTGGTTGATATTTCTTTAAAACAAAGTTTTTTGGAAAAATGAATAATACAGTTATGGTTTCATGTTCATTTATTTTTTTTGGGGGGGGGGGATTTTTTCCTTTTTGCATCATAATTGGACTACTAAATTCTAACAAATGTGTATGTCTTGTATAATTGATACATGAGTGAAAGTTAGAAATAGCAGTTAAAATAGAAACCAAGATCGCAGAAACAGCAAAATGGCCGCCCATATATAACAATCATTATGATAATTATATGGGTGGCCATTTTGCTATTTCCGCCATCTTGGTTGACCTGTATCTAGCAAAAAATGTGCAGAAAAATACTTTCTGAATATTAATTACAGAATATGGACAAACTTCAGGTTTAAATGTGTTGAAAATATTTTTAAGGCTTATTTTCCTTATTATTATGCTATACTGTATCTATACCAATCAGCCGCCATTTCGTTATTTCCACCATCTTGGTTGACCTGAATCCCACGAAAAATGTTCTAAAAAATAATTTTTAATTATTTAGAACAAAATATGTAAAGACCCCACAGGACTAGTTCTAGCCATCGACCTAGCTTGTAAAGAATCCGGAGGATTAACCATTGAACTAGCCAGCAAAACGAAATACTCAGGGGATTAGGTGTAACAATAAGACCGGCCGACAAAGAACCCCGAGGATTAACTGTCACCACTGGACTGGCTGTTAAGGAACCTGGAGAATTAACTGCTGAAAAGGAATGAAGTAGTTACGGGAGGAAAAAGCTAGGTCCTGAGCCCCAGCATAAAATGAATCCAGGGATGTTGCTTGCTCCCTGGTTTCCTGAGCTACAGCACCCTGATGATACAAGCTGGAACCGGAATCCATGGAGGGCTGGTTGACCAGAAAACTTGGTAAACCTTGGTTGATGCCGATCTCAGACTGATTGTTCTGGAACAGATCAGTAAGCCTGGCCTAGCAGTGCTTTCACAGATTTCAGACTGATGGGTCTGAGAGACTAGGTAAGTCTGGACTTGCAGTGCTATCACTAATCTCAGAGGCTACAACCCTGGAGGCAATCTCCATAACCTCTTCCGGGGTTTGTTGACGTAGAACCTGAGACAGATTTCTCCTTGGTTTTAGCCCTTGGTAAGCCTAGGTTGACGCCAGTCGGTTGTATGTCAGAGAGGCTCGGTTGGATGTCAGGAAGGCTCTGTTGGCTGAGGCCAGTTACGGGCTAGTGGTTCTGGAAGAGAGATCGCCGGCCTCTGGTTGATTATTCGGCAGAGATGCGGCAAGCCTGTCCTCGCAGTGCTTCCACAGATCTAAGAGGGTAAATCCTTGCAAGTGAGAATTGTAGGACCTGACCTGGCAGTGTCCGAACTGATCTCAATAGTCTAGATTTTGCTTAAGCAGAACCCACAAATGATTTCCCTTTGGCCTGTGTCCACGGTTGAGAAGAGCGATGGGAAGACCGGGAGGATTTATAGCCTTCTATTCTTTCCTGAATGGTTTTCCCTCTTTCCCCAAGTCTCTGCCGGATTAAAATCGATTCACTGTAAGACCAACCGCACACCTGGCATGGAGAACCACTGGAACAATTCCTGCAGGGCCTGAAATTCTTGCAAAAATTGCATTTGGAATAAAAGAATCTGTACAAGATCAATAAAGAAGCAAACACAGGTCGGAGAGCAACATACAAAAAACATTGGAGAGAAAAACCAGATACGCTGGAGCCTTACCCGGCAGCTGAGGAGGCCGGAAAAAGGCCAGGTTAAGTAGGCTACACATAGCAAACAATGATAGATGTGCTGTATACTAAGTACAAGTAATGTGATAAAAACCACAAAAGCTATAACCAATATGCGATACATGGGATACACATGAAACACGATGAGTATAAATACGGAATGCATAATGAGAATGATCGTGAAGAGCAACACCGGCCGGGGAGAGGCAAACAAAAACCATGGTGATGGAGAAGAGCCAGATAATTAGGAGACTTACCGGGCAGCTTTTGGCCGGACAATAGCCGGATTTACAGCATGTTACACATAGCAAATGATAAACGGTAAACACGGTAAATGCAAAATACAATACATACGATATATAAAACACAGCAAGATATAAATACGTAAATGCGAGAGATAAACACGGAAAGTATAACATGAAAATAAGAAAACATGCATAACAAACGCCGAACTGAAAGAGATACAAAATGAATACCAGCTGAGGCCCTGAAACGGGTAGTCGGAAAGAGCTACACAAAATGAACTCTGATTCCAGGAACAAGTAAAGAACACCCCACCAAAAACCTGAGCGGGGAAGGGCGGACGAAAAGAAGGTGAAGGTCCAAAAGGACCGAAAACCCGGACCCCAAATGGTGAGGCAGAAAAAAATGGCCGCACCAGACTGCTACCTGTACAGATTTACATACATAAGAGGATCGCACAGAGGCGAAAATCCTTGATAGTAAGAGTGGACTAAAAAAAGCTCAAAAAACACCTAACCAAAAGAGGATAATCATGATTCAGGTAGAAGAGGACGATGGATTGCCTTCATGGTGCTAATGACAAAGGACTGAAGTAGAAAATCTTCACAGAATGAAAAAATAACAAAGTTTTTCACCAGACAATTTTCAAATGTGTTGAACATGGTGAAGCAAAAATGCAAAAGGACAATTTAGGGTTCTAGGCACCCTCTATTGGAAGGGGTTGCCACGGTGCTATTAGTTCTTTTGCCAGACAGTTATTGCAAGCAATAATGGTACATATGTTAATAAAATTTAATGAGAAGCGAAATAGACTAGGTCATTTATTAACCATACAGTCCTCAAAGCCATAGTAATCCTTGCCAAAAGGAAATGAGGAAAAAAAACTAAAACAATGGGGATGAACTACTCAATATGGCTGTCACAGGTGGCGTTCCAAACATGCTATCACCTGCTGCTGCAATTGTACAAATTCTTTACTTTAGTATGCTTTGTGAGAAAGTCCTTTGTAGGCGAGTATTTAAATTTCGACATGCCTTTTAATAATACGAGGTTAGGAAGAAGCCTGCCTAAGGGTGCGGCTCAAGTTACTTGCCTCGAGTCGCTGAAGGAATGAAGAGGAGGAAAAGTCCGGCAAAAGTGCCGTAAAGTTTTGAGTTGTTTCAGTTGGAGCATGTTTTCCTATATCCTAAGTAGGATGAAGTTTTCTGTGTTGGAACCAGGGTTCTGGTTTTGGTTCAGGTTTCTGAGGCCTTATTTCCTATTCTGTTCCTGAGAAGTGGTGTATGGCATTCTCGATAATTAGTCTCGAGGGTAGACGGTGTAGGCGCTGACGCCACCCATGTTTTTGTGAGCCACTGAGGGCCACGACATATACCCCACTGGACTGGGCGTTGGGGGCAAGTCACACAAAGGGGCTCTGAGGTTTCTGCTGGTTATACTACTTGAGGGGCGTGAAGGGTACAGCGTGAGTTACTGAGGGCCACGTCATTCGTTGTTTTATTGAGTTGAGGTCTCGGAGACCAAGACTGTTATAAGGCCCGTAGGGAGAACCAGAGAACCCAGTGACATATTGTACTACCAAGAGTCACCGCCGAGGGTAACCTGTGGTATTGTAGGAAATTTCCAATCCATGTGACAGCTAACCAGTTCAAGGTTGACACGGGGTATTATTTGTGTATTAGTGAGAAGTGTGAGGTATTTTGGCCATTTGTAAGGGTGTGCGAGTGTTGGTGTATGGGTGTATGTATTAAAGTGTGTGTGTGGTTAGTTTGTTAGATGAGGTTTAACGGCCCAGTTTCCAACCAACTGGTTCAAGTCGAGCCGGCCACGGCCTTTTTTCCAGTTGTGGCTCACTGGCTTGTTTTCCCTTACTCCACTGCTTATGCGGAGCATCACGAACAATGGCAGAAGGTTCCATTTTTAAAGTCTTTGGTATGACTCGACCCTGGAATGGAACCCGGGCCTCCCGCGTGAGGGACGGATGCTCTACCCCTAGACCAAACACGCGGTGTGTGTGTAGTCTGGAAGACAAAAGTTGCATTCTCACTTCTTTTAAGTTGATACTTCATTATGATTGTATTTTCTTTGTGCAAAAGCCAAGCACATTTAGACAGTGAATTCTCGAATTACATTTTTTTCTTTTCTAACCAGGTGACCTTTGACCCCCGTGAAAAACAATAGGGTTCTGCCGCTCACCAGAACACATCTACATGCTAAGTATGAAATCAATCCAAGCTTCCTAACTTGAGACATCCTGTTTACAAGGTTTTCAGAGTTTGACCCCCAGTGACCCCAGATGACCTTTGACCACTGCCAAAAACAATGAGGGTTCTTCCTCTCACCATAACACATCTATACCTTAAGTATGAAATCAATCCAAGCTTCCTAACTTGAGATATTGTGTTAACAAGGTTTTTGGAGTTTGACCCCCGGTAACCCCAGATGACCTTTGACCCCCACCAAAAACAATAAGGTTCTTCCTCACACCGTAACGCATCTATATACTACGTATGAAATCAATCCAAGCTTCCTAACTTGAGATATTGTGTTAACAAGGTTTTCCGTATTTGACTCCTTGTGACCCCAGATGACCTTTGACCACTGCCAAAAACAATTGGGTTCTTCCTCTCAACATAACGCATCTACATACTTAGTATGAAATCAATCCAAGCTTTGTGCCTTGAGATATCGTGTTTACAAGGTTTTCGGAGTTTGACCCCTGGTGACCCCAGATGACCTTTGACCCCCGTGAAAAAGAATAGGGTTCTGCAGCTCACCAGAGCACATCTACATACTAAGTATGAAATCAATCCAAGCTTCCTAACTTGAGATATCCTGTTAACAAGGTTCTCAGAGTTTGACCCCCAGTGACCCCAGATGACCTTTGACCACTGCTAAAAACAATGAGGGTCCTTCCTCTCACCATAACGCATCTATCTACTAAGTATGAAATCAATCCAAGCTTCGTAAATTGAGATGTTGTGTTAACAAGGTTTTTGGAGTTTGACCCCCGGTAACCCCAGATGACCTTTGACCCCTGCTAAAAACAATAAGGTTCTTCCTCACACCGTAACGCATCTATATACTAAGTATGAAATCAATCCAAGCTTCCTACCTTGAGATATTGTGTTAGTAAGGTATTCGGAGTTTGACCCCCAGTGACCCCAGATGACCTTTGACCCCAGCCAAAAACAATTGGGGTCTTCCTCTCCTATAACGCATCTACACAATTAGTACGAAATCAATCCAAGCTTTGTACATTGAGAAACCGTGTTTACAAGGTTTTCGGAGTTTGACCCCTGGTGACCCCAGATGACCTTCGACCCCCACCAAAAACAATAGGGTTCTGCCACTCACCAGAACACATCTACATACTAAGTATGAAATCAATCCAAGCTTCCTAACTTGAGATATCCTGTAAACAAGGTTTTCAGAGTTTGACCCCAGTGACCCCAGATGACCTTTGACCACTGCCAAAAACAATGAGGGTTCTTCCTCTCACCACAACGCATCTATCTACTAAGTATGAAATCAATCCAAGCTTCGTAAATTGAGATATTGTGAATAACAAGGTTTTTGGAGTTTGACCCCGGTAACCCCAGATGACCTTCGACCCCCGCTAAAAACAATAAGGTTCTTCCTCACACCGTAACACATCTATATACTACGTATGAAATCAATCCAAGCTTCCTAACTTGAGATATTGTGTTAGTAAGGTTTTCGGAGTTTGACCCCCCGTAACCCCAGATGACCTTTGACAACTGCCAAAAACAATTGGGTTCTTCCTCTCAACATAATGCATCTACATACTAAGTATGAAATCAATCCAAGCTTCCTAACTTGAGATATCGTGTTAACAAGGTTTTTCGAGTTTGACCCCTGGTGACCCCAGATGATCCCCACCAAAAACAATAGGATTCTTCCTGCAATATGGGGCATCTATGTACCAAGTTTGACAATTGTCAGACTTTCCCTTCTAGAGATATTGTGTTAACAAGCAAAGTCACAAACACACACACATACACACATACGCACATTCAATGCCTTACGGAGTACCAGGAAAGGACCCGGTAGGGAATGCAAAGGAATTGCAAAGCAGCGAAGCTGCCCGCGAAGTATTCCAGGTTTGCTACTTGCTTGGGGGCGGGCCGTGCTGCAAGGCAGGCACGTGCAGCCGCGCGTGACTTCTCATTGCAGTGGCCGAATTTTCG
>WURT03156263.1:0-10841 GCA_009936505.3 Holothuria glaberrima | reverse complement strand
AAAATCCGGCCGGATTTCTTCAAAGATCCGGCCGGAACCGGAACCGGATATTTTTTCATTATCCGGCCGGACCGGATTTCCGGTGCATCCCTAACTACCATAGGCCTACACAAAAAATTACATGATGAATACATATTAATTCTAATTGAAGAGACAGTGTGAATGCAAACTTAACAGCCTAATGTTTCCCCTATAAGTAGACCTTTCAAATGACAGTTTGGATTAGCTAAGGTTTCGATTCAACCATAAAACACATCAGAAATTACCCTGAACTTCTGTGTATTTCAAGACAATGATGCATTCTCCATCCTTTTACATGAAGTCCCCTTCAAAATCTTCTTTTAACCTCCCAGTCCTCAATGCCTCTCTCTGTATTTAATATCAACAAATGTATGATCAGGCCTACAACCACACAAACATTATGGATGTATCAAAACTGGTACTGTGGTCATCAGTACTTTCATCGTTTGCGTGAATGTGAAACACAGTATTTCTTTTCAGACCTCTTAACCAGAGCATACTTTGCAAAATGTAAAAACTAATACTGGTTTTTGTGAAAACTCATCATCATTCATTTTATTTTGGAAAAACAAAAGCAAGTCTTTCCCCTCCCTTGCCCGCCCCTCCTGTACTTTTGAGTGCTTGCCAAATGACAAAAGAAATGGATCCCCAAAAACTACTCACATTTTCCTGCAAAAGCAGACTTTAATGATTGTGTCACACATATAAAAGGAGTATGGGAACTGGGAGTAAAACAATACAGTAGAATGCTCGCACACTTCATTTTATGGCGCCAGTTGATTATACTCCCAGTTCCCATAATGCATTGCAATCATTTAATTATGCTTTTCAGCTAAGATGTTTTGCAGAGACTGTAGTAGTCAGTGTTCATCTGCCATTTTGAAAACATGCATTAATGAAATGTAAACAACGTCTACAGCTCTTGGAGACAAAAACACTTTATTAATTCTTAGAAACATCACAAAATATTTGTTTACCTCATCTCCTGCGTTCACATGACTCATCAAGGCATAATAGAGGGCGCCATAGGCTCCTACAGATACCAACACTTCATTCATAGCGTCAATGGTACGGTTGAAAAATTTCCCATACATTTCGGCGACTATGTTTACTAGCCTAGGATGACCCTGCAAATAAGAATGAGCAAACATGCATTCAAGTTTTGGGTACATTACTAAGCTAATAATGACATTATTACAGTCTACACCAATGCCCCGCCCCCATCCCCTATGGCACCTCACCCCTTCCATATACTAGTCTCCTCACATCTCCCCTGCCACTAACATATTCGTATGTCCCTCTAAAAACAATAGAGAATGCTATCATTATTAAGGCTGTTAAAAAAACCAGTGAAAACCTGTTTTGGTTTGATTCGGTTTCGGTGTGTTCGCACAACTGAAAAACTGGTTGTGGAAAAATTCCGGTCTATAACCTATGGGGATTGATTTCCGTTCTAAAATTTTATTTTGCCACACATTTCACACCTTTTTTCGCTGCAAAGTCCACTACCCTTTTAAAACAAATTAATGGGAATTTGTTGACCTTAACTTAAAATTACAAAACTCCAGAAATGTGTGACTAAACCTTGTATATGGTACATGATATGCAAGGTCGATGTACTTTTAGAAAAACCTGTTTTGATTTAAAAACTGGTTTTAGTGGCTGCAGAAACCAGTTTCTGGTTTTGGACTTACTTTCACAGACTGAGCTGTACTGTAATTGTAGATATCCCTTATTGTACATTCTAGCATGGACATATAGATTGGTCTCCAGGTCAGGGGCACCAAGAGACCAATCTATTAAAAGGGCAGAGTGAAATGTGGGAGACCAATCTATTAAAAGTGCAGAGTGAAATGTGGGTTTGCGAATTAATACCAATAACAGGCTCCTCTCTTCACCCTAGTCTCAACCCGCCAGCCCAATCTACCGTTGAGCAGGTGAAATATTTGTGAGATGTTTTGAGTCCTATCAATAGGTAAAGTGCTACATAAAATTATTACTACTATTAGCACAGTGTTATAAAAACAACTTACTTGAGGTCTCATTGAAAATATTTATAATTACATATTTCATCATGGCCTACAATATGTATCCAGATGGCGATAACAAACAAACACGTAAATAGTAACTGTAGTAGGCCCCTACCCATGCACGTGTGTACTGGTTCATGAGAGGGCCACTATTTGTAGCTGCACCAACCAAATCTTGTACAATATTTTCAGGAGGAGAAAAATTTGGAAAACCCTGCAGGGAGGAAAAAAGAGAAATTTGGTGAGAATCACCTTCAGCTTGGAATCACAAATAAGTGACAAATACAATGGACCTTTATTGTTACAGTCATACAGTTCACAGTCCACTTCACCCTGTTTCCTTAAAGGCAATGGGCAGTCACCCCAAAATTTGCTTTGAAAAATAAGCAAACTCTTGAAAATCTCCTCTTATTGCATTACAACCACCTCTGAAGACATTTTGAACATAACTATTACAAACAATAGGTAAAGCAAGGAGGAATTCTCCTTGAATTTCACAATTCACTATTAACAAAAGTATTGTAACATGATCAAAATAGGCCATTCACGAACTAGAGTGATGGGCATATACTATCTCTGGTTGGGGTGACTGCATTTTCCCTTTAAGCACTAGGCTGGAAACATCATTCTTATTTATTTCCTAACAACCGTATAAACTTCCATGGTATAGTAACCAAATCTAAAGCCAATAGGCTAAGTGATTTATTGCATCTGGAATACAGAATAAAAATAGTACAGTGGTTTCAAATTGGCAGTCTCATTATGAAGTCATAAAATGATTGTTGAGATACCCTGTTAATGAGCTAAGTGTCACAAACACACACACACACAAACACGCACACCCCTGTATGAATGCATAGATTCCTTGACCTCACGGCAAGGAATCAAAAAGGCACAACTGGTGCATTTACACCCCAATGATCAAAATTTAATTATAACTGGTTTTGCCCTCAAAATCTTTATACATACTATTGAAAATTTGCACAAATAACTGTGTGCCTACTGTGCTCTTGTCAAGGTTGACAATGCTACTCGTCAATAATTTGGATAACCTTCCATGAGATAAGATATCTCCCAAGTAGGGTTCATTTAGTCATATACATGTGTATATTTGCTCATTTTAATCTGCTTCTCCATGAAAATGTCAATTCCTTCGATTTTTCTAATAATTTTTTCGAATTTTTATTTTGCTGTGGTCGTTTCAATTACTCAATTTATTAATGAATTCTGGATATTTTCCATTTTGTTATTTTCAAAGAATGAAACAATTAAACATACCTGTCACCATTAAACCAGTACCTTTAATTATTATTAACAAGAAAGCCTTTCTATTTATTACTTATATAATAGAGTATTACAAAATACCAACGTTTGTATCTGTGATGTAATCAGTAGAACTGTTCATTTTAAAGAGGCTTAATGGGTTGTTTCACAACTTTCATAATATTTTTCACACCAGTTGACTTTTACTCAAATCTTGATGCTAAATGGTCAAACTAGGAAATTCTGCACATCTGGCACACAGCAGAAATGGCAATGATAGGGTAATTAATGCCATTAAAATCATTTATTACGAACTTGTGACCAGACACTTTTTACCATAAGGTATTACTCATATGCAACCCGTATCGGCAAATACTATAATTTCTCACATTTTTGGTTACTATAGGGAGTGATACATGAGTAATGAGGCTAATTAGTAACACTGTCATGCAATCAGACTTGTCACAAAATAATGATATCAACTCAATGAGCCCTTTTAACTACAGTGGAGAGGAAATCATATCAGCAGAATAAATTTTTGTGTAGAACAGTATTTTTTTCAATAAACATTTGGATTGGTGTGGAATGATTAAATTATTCCACAGCTCAGAGTCAGCAGTTACAGTGTGTCCCTAAAGATGTACACATATGGTTATAACAATTATGAGATGTTTTTCTGAATGGAGATTTGCCTTTGACTTTGCTTGGATTTACACCTCTGTTCAGTGGCTTACCCAGGATTTCTCTGAAGGGGGGCCATACAGCATGTCGTGTGATCGCCAGCCTGGGGGAAGGGTCTAAGTGGAGGGGGTGTACCCCTCCACTTTGAAAATTTTTGAAAAATTGGGGGTCCTTACATGCAATTTGGTGCAACATATGCTACCTTCTGAAGTAAAATTTGTGTTACAAAATTACAAATTTTTAGGAACTAAAAAAGATGGCATCACTGAGAGGGCCCCTTTGAAAATTTTTGAAAAATCAGGTGTCCTTACATGCAGTCTGGTGCAACATATGCTATCTTTTGAGGTAAAATTTGTGTTACAAAATTTACATTTTTTCAGGAACTAAAAAATTTGACATTAGTTAGGGGGCCATAGGAGCACCCTTGGCCCCTTTGAAAATTTTTGAAAAATCAGAGGTACTTACATGCCATGTGGTGCAACATATGCTATCTTTTGAGGTAAAATTTGTGTCAAAAATTTACGTATTTTTAAAAACTAAAAAAAAAAAAATTGGCATCCATGAGGGGGGGGCGATGGCTCAATGACCCTCCCCCCCATATGCCACTGCCTCTGTTAAATCAAGCATAAACTATCTGTCTGATAATCCTGTCTGGTCATTTAAATGTGACACAGGTTCTGAGAGAGACTTTTGCTTAGCCATTGTCTTGTCTGAAAAATTATTTTGAGTTGGTCCAATTTGTTGACACAGTGTGCAAGCATGCAAGTTCAAAGTCTCTTTATCTAGAATTCTGAAAGATACAGTATTGTCCAAAGTCCATCTGAGGAATAGTACTGAAGTGGACATGAGTACAATATAAGCAAAAACATGGTAGGAGATTTGTAGTTCTAAAAAATGTCATGAGCTCCAGTACAATTATATAGTCTCTTTGGTTGCAGACCTGTGTAGCAGAACTAGTACACACCATTTCCTTTACAATAGGATCTTCTTGGCCCATAAAGAATACTGCCGAGACCCCTGTTTTTGGCCAAAAACAGGAGAGATTAAATATCTACCCTAGTTTGTAACATCAGCCTCATTGAACGCTATACTGCACAAATTGGTTATTGGATTTGTCTACAATCAAACAGTGGCTAGTTCAATTATTAAGTATGTCCACTCAAGGGTAAATCCTACTTCTGGCAGCACTTTTGGTTAGTTTACTATCAAGTGTCAAATTATTAATCCCCTGGTGAATCTGAGGACCAATCTTCAATGGGCTGGATTGGTCATCATATATAAATAGAAAAAGTTCAATATTTGCATTCACAGAAACACTCAAGTGACCTGAAGTCTAAAATTTCAACAAAGCATGCTACAAAGCTTGAAAAAAGAATCCAAATGGTCCACCTCCCATCTTCACAGGACATCCCAGGCTCAGCTGAGATATATGTTATAAGCCAATTCACTCAATTTTAAATGGTAAATTGTGCAATAATTTGTGATGTCATTTTTGTAAGACTCAAATTACCATCTTTGTTTTTCTTTGCTTTTTAGAAAGCCACTGCATCTTGTGCCAAAATGTGATCACTGCATGTCTAAATGTTACAGGGTGACATAACCTCTCCATACAATGTATGTGCTATGCAAGAAAACAGTATATTTTTTAAGGTCATAAAAAATGTTATAATTTTCAAAAGGAAACAAAAGAAGGTAATGTGAGTTGTATGAGAAGGGCTGGGCATCACAAATAGTTGTGCAATCCACTATTTCAAATAAATTTCAACGTACTGTCATAGAAAGCTGTGAAAATGGGAGTTGGATGAATGAGATCCACATTACAACCTCTAAAATATATATATTCTTGTAATTCTAGACTTAAGGTACACATTAACTTTTAACTTTTGAGTAAGAATAAGACTACAAATCCATCATTATGAATACAAGTACAGGCTTATATGCCACAGCACAAGAATGTGCAAGTTCTCTTGTGACACAGAGATCATGTCATTTAACAGATGACTATTAAACATACACACAACCTATTTCACTCAGATACAATATCAAAAATATTCATAATTTCATGCCACAGAATGCTGTATTGATAGCAGCACAAATTATTCAGTTTTGTGTTACTTCACACTTAAAAGTGCAGAAGCCACACAACCTAAAATTTTCAGATTTTTAAGGTAAGCTTACTTTCAGACATAAATAGTATTCTGCCTGTGAACTAACTACCTGCAAAATTTTTGCTTTTCTTTGGCCTTTTACGCTGCCATTTTTATCTTACTGATGCAAGAGATATGGTCTGAATGCTTCTATTTTTTTTGTTCAGCAGAGTGTAACATCAGACAGTCGTGTTTGTTATTTATCTGTTTTTCCATCTCTAGTGCAGTAAAAATTTCAACTTATTACAATTACAAAATAATGAGAAGTGAAATGAAGTGCAGCTAAAAAATTGTGATGTCATAATGCAAAGAAAAAAGGAAATACAGAAACTAAGAAAATACCCGACCCTACCCCCCCCAGAAAAAAAAAGTAAAAGATTTATTGTTATTTGCAGCACAAAAAAGGCACCTTGCCACATACTATTTCAGTGACATATGCATTCCATGTCCTCTTGTTTTGAATAATAACCAGAACTCAAGCTGCACTGAAGTTTTTATCACTTTATCAGCAGACTTTTGTTTGTTTACCAAAAGATGGAATGCATTCCTTTCAATGTACTGCATTCCATATGGGGGAATTCCTCTAGATAAATGGGGCTAGACCAAAAAACTGCTGACAGTTAGAGGTTGAATTAGGATTAGGGTTAGATATAGAATTAGGATTAGGATTAGCATCAGCCTAGGATAGGATTAGGGCCATTGATAGGACTATGGTTAGGGTTGGCATAAGCATTAGGTAAGAGTTAATACTGAATCTCTGGTCTAAGCGAACCTTTGATTAAGTGGACCCTGCTCTTCTATATATGGAAAAAGCAACCTTTGCTATTGACATAAATCACTCCAACAAACAGAATGGATTTGCACTAGTACAAATACTTAACAGGTTTTGAATGTTTAGCACCAGTGGTGGTCTAAACTTAAGTTCTAGTGCTTATGATAAAGATTCACACATACAGACTACTCCGTTTGTGACAAATCCTATCCTGACAATTCACAAAGTGTAAAATTTCCCACCTTGACAATATCCACCAGACAACCTTACTCAAGACAATTTTGAATTTTCTGGTGAGAAGATGTCTGACCCGTAATTGTGTTATGAGGGAGATTTGTCTTGTCTGTGTGGGAATTGCGGGGGGAAATTGTGTGGTGGGAACTGACTTGACTCTGAGGGAAATTGTCGAGGGGGGAGGGGGTAATTTTCCAGGTGGGCAGGGGGTAATTTTCCAGGTGGGCAGGGGGTAGTTGTCTGGGTGGAAAGTCTGGAGATGGGGGGTAGTTTTCCAGCCAAAAAGACACTGCTTGTAATCATAATCGAATTATGGGGGGGGGGTAATTGTCCAGATGGAAGTTTGGGAGGTAAAAGGGGGGGGGGTAGTTGTCTTGCCATGGAGACACTTTACTTTTAATCATGATCATATTGTGTCCACAGTACAAGTCTGATCAATACCTGATGGGTTCAAATTTCATCTGAGCACCCCACAACTCCAACATTGCTTGTTTAACGATGTACCTACCTGTCCCAAGTTAATGGATTTGGTTTCAACAGCAAGACTAATAAATTCAATCCTGTGAACAGAAAGATGAATTGGTTATCTATAGTAAAATTTTCAATGTTATTGCTAAACATTTTTAACGTGCTTTTTTTAAATGTAAAAGAGCTTCCATGATTGGTTAGCACTAAACATTTGTATGCAGCCACAATACCACAGTCTACCAGGACGGAACCTTTCAATGTACAGAGAAACAGTGTATTAAAATTTAGCAAAGCTAAAACCCATTTTAGCTACACATGTTCTAGGGTGTAGCCAATTTATTGTTGAGGGTTACACACATATTTTTGGAAACAAGTATGCTCATGTACAATGAGAGTGTTGCTGCATTCACATGGCATACTTTTTCGGAACATGAAACATTCCAGAAAACTTTGCAGACATTCCAGAGGGCCTCACCAGGTCAAAGAAAGAGACCACCCTTTCCCATAAAATTCTGGAGTCCCAACTGACAATTTTTGGGTGTACCTGTCATGGTGAGCCTGCTATGCATATAAGCCCTCAGCCCTGCATACCTATAATAGACAAGGATATGTTTTCACTGCAAAAGGGACAAAATGGGTTCGCATTACAACTGAATATTTTTACATTTCTTGTCAGCATATTTATTGCACCCAGTCGGATGTAAAAAGTGAGTGAGATTGACTGGAATTTTTTATGTCCAAACTAACAAATGAAGTATCACAGATGTGGATGCAATTCAGTGTGAGCAGTGGCAGAGATCTGTGTAAAAAGGTGGGGAGGGATAATGGACCCTTGAGGCAAAAGTTAGTACACAAAAATGTGAAAGTCAATGCGAGCATCTAAAATTAGTAGGAGGTATATCCAGCTATCCCCCTCCCCTGGATTTCTACCTTAGAGTGTGAGCCCTGCTTAAAGCAGTGTATTTGAACAGGAGTTATGTGTTCAAGATGTTTTGGGCCAGTCAGAATTCTAGTGCAGCATTTTGAATTCATTGTAACTTGTATATTTGAGTATCCGGAAGACCATAGAGGAGAAGTTGCAGCTATCCAGTCATGACTATATGAAAGTAGGAATTAATGATTCACAGATGTTTTGAGGTAGGTTTTTTCGGATCCTGGAAATATATTACAGTTGAGTTAGATGATTAGCATGTTTTGTTAATGTGGGTCTCAAAGGTCATTTTGTGATCAAAGAAAACTCCAAGATTTCTTGCTGTTATAGATGAGGTGTTAACACAACACAGACATCTAGGGAAATGGAGGAAGTTGGAGAAGTAGGAGTGAAAATTATCAGCTCTGCCTTTATTTCATTTAATTCTAGCTTATGATCACTCCTACACTTTTTAACTGAACGAACACAATCCTCAATGATCTGCGAATTTTGATAATCAGCACACAGTAAAGCTGGGTGTTGTCAGCATAAAAAGGGAAGCGGATACCGTACTCTCTCATAATGTCACCCAATGGGACCATATACACTGCGAACAAAAGTAGCCTCAACACAGACCCCTGAGGTACACCACAAGTGAGCTTAGCATGTGAAGACTTATGTTCGTCAATTGATACATGTGGTGTGCGATATGAGAGACAAAACTTCAGCCACTTCAGAGTATTAACACCAGTTATTCTAAGATGGAACTCAAGGATTCAGAAAATTATATCATGATCTACTTTGTCAAATGCAGTACTTAGGTCCAAAAGTAACAGGGCAACAAACGTGCTTATGATCTAAAGCAGTTAAAATATAGATGTTAGCACAAAAGGTGCTGACAAAGATTTAACAGAATTAGTTGGAGCTTTCCAGCAACTCTATACCAGTCAAAGCCAATATGCCCTACTATATTCACCTGAGACAAAAAGCCTGTAATTTGAATGATGTGATTGCTGCCTAGAAAAATGAAATCAGCATTACCCTCTCTCTTGTAAAATATATATTGCATTTAACATTCTGTGCATTTAACATTCATTACAGTAACAACTGTTTCTTACCATACATTGCCTGGTTGTCCAATCAGCCTATCTGCTGGTTTTATTGATGCCATTCTAACCTGCAGAAAAAGCCCAAAAGCCTTTTATAAAGATTAGTGATTTCTTGTCAAAAGGAAATGCTTTATTGCACTTAGGTTTATCTCTCAAACTCATCCTCCTTGAGTTATCATATTCAACGATGCATTCACAATGTGACCTCTGGTGACCTCACATGACCTTTAAACTCCACCAAAATTTGCATAACAAAAAAATAAGTAAAAAAACTGAAGTATCTTGCTTAGGATTCAGTCCCTGGCCATCTGTGTGATATTAAGCATTTCCCACTACACCATCAACAAAGTCTAGATGTATTTCTAATCATCTTAAAGGGGATATGGCATCCCCCAAACAGAAAGTTGCTTTCCACTCTCTGACCAAACATATTTGAGAATTTCCTCAGAGTTTCAAATAATGATAACTGCACTTGGATTGAAAATAATTCGTTCTAACAATGCAGTTTCACCTCTCGTTGGTAAACAATTGTACAGTCAGCTGTGCTCACAATTAATCCCACACACTGTGTCTGACAATATTTCCTCGAGCAATTTAAACTCAGTGTCGACAAGGAGGCAGAGCTACAAGTTAACTTGGTTGGGAGAATTGTTACTGTCTGGGGTAGGATATGAGTGCCTTTAAAGTCACAGCTTCCTTCACACATGTTCATTATTAGGTAACTAAACTTAGAATTACCAATTATTGTTACAGTTTTGTTTGTGAAACATATACGTGTTCTCTATACTTTTATCTTTGGAATTTTACAAATATTCAGCCCAAACTTTTTGGTGGTCATGAAATATCATAATTTAAAGGTACTGCACACTCTCCATTAAGTTTACATGGTTTACTTAGTTTCACCTTTGGGGACATCAGATACTGTGATCTTTGATCAAAAAACCCATCGATTCTCTCTCTTAAAATGATAAATCTCCCATATTTTATACCAAGTATCAGTATGGGTCCTATCATCCCTGTCTTGAAATATTGTGGTTTTTCAACATTTTCTGTTTTTATCTCTGGTGGCCTCACATGGCCTCTGACCTCCACTGAAAAAATTAGGTTTCTTCCTCTCAATATGGTCAATTTATATATATATATATATATATATATTTCTCTAATTCCCACCTTAGGGCGAAAGAAGTTGTTGAAAAGTCGACCATA
>WURT03156253.1:0-10841 GCA_009936505.3 Holothuria glaberrima | reverse complement strand
GGCAAGCTCCGATCCCCTTTCTTAAATATAGGAGTAACATTAGCAACCCGCCAGTCAGCAGGAACGAAGCTGGAATCAAGACATTTCTGAAAAATAATGCACAGCGGAACAGACTTGCCTTCTTGGTAGACTTATTTTGTAAGTAAAGTATACTAGTATAGTAGAATTTGACCTACAAGGGGAGAACCTAGTAGGCTAATTAAAACACACTAGACAAATAACGACAGGATACCATCCATTAAATTGGCACCTCTCTGGTAGCCTGTTCATTTAGCACAACGGAAGTAAAATTTTATTTTCAGTCGATTTTCCATACCGGGGGCAGTGGTCCGCGCGGGGGGGGGGGGGCGTTCCCCCGCCTGGCTTCCGGCCTGGATGCTTTCTAACTTAAGTAAGAACAAGTTTCGTAGCAACTTGGTATTATTTCGCAGTCTCGAAAGAGGCATGTCCGCCACAAGGGTGATGAAGAGGTTAAGTAACTTCGCAGTAAGGATGTAGGCTGCGAGTTATCTTTATCCGTTTATAGCAGGTGTCGAATGTGTACTCATCTTGTGACGTTCATACTCGTTGGCAGGTGCGTAGCCAATGGGGGAGGGGGTTGGGGGTTTAGAGGGTTGACCCCACCCCGTGACCCAAGCTTGATAAACAATAATCGCAAAAATCATCAGTCTTGGGGAAAAATATGCTGACACGATAATCTTAACTACGTTTGAGGGACAAACATTGCACCATTTCGCATCTGGAGACCAAAACAGTTTTCCCCAAAGGGGAGGGGACAGCCCTCCCCTTATATCTCCCTCCCCCTCGTCACACTCCAACAAAACTCTCCCATGACACAATCCTGGTTACGCGCCTGATCGTTGGTATTACGAGTACAGCCGATATGGGTACAGGAGTAATACACGTACACCAAGCAGGCAGGGCTGCGAGGCCATGGCGAGGATTCTTGAGCAACCCCCTTACCACTTTTTCAAAAGCTGTGTTTTACTAACAAAAATGATAGCTTTGCCAAAAATGGGAAGGGTATTGCCCTAGAGTCCTCGCCGTGACACTGCAGTCGGACATACAGATTACCTATTGCAGGTGGTCAGACTTACAGGTGAACCTGAAATATCTGCCGTATGTCAGTTTTTGACATGTTTTTAGCTCACCTCAAATGTTATACAGAATGCAGCAATTGCCAAAATCAAACATTTCGACCAGTTATGTGGATTACATATTGGTTAGTTGATTTGGGAGGGGGGGGGGGAAGAGTTGCATGATCACAGAGGCGGCCCTTGTGATAAAATTCATTAATTACAACAAGGGTAGAACTGGTTTTTCGTACCAGTTTATTTCAGAAAGTCAGGCAAAACCATCCTACCAGCAATGCATAACTTTATGAGTGACCCCCTCCCACCCCAAATACACATCATGTGCTAAGAAACAAGGCAGTCCACATGTAAACCATGACATGATACTGATGATGACCAGCAACTGGGAATTCAAGTAACAAAATGGTTCCTGATCTTCACTTAAATACAATAATTTGTCTTGGGAGAAATTTCTTCAGTGGTACAATACACTTCCATAGACCATTTCTACAAATAGCACAACCACAATCATTTTTAACTGCTATTTGAAAAAGGATCCTTTCCATTGGCAGCGATTTGTTCTTTATACTGAGGGGACATTACTATTTTTATAATTTACTGTGTGAAAAATCAAAGTCAATGGGCAGTTTCTCAAATATTGGGGGGACATGTCCCCCCAGGATCACTGACCATGGGTGTATGTATTTAGAGTAGATGGAATCCCACAAACACACCTTGATATTCCCTACAAATCAAGAAACCAATTAAAAGCCCAAAATGAAACAAAGAACTATTGAATCAAAAATAAATGCAAGAGACGAAAAGGTTTCTCTTTTCCACCAGCAATGTTACAATTGTACTTATACAAATCAACTCACTTCTACGTGCAATATTTATGAATGGAGCAAAACATTCGGGAATGACTGAAAAATATCTAACATATTCAAAAAGTGACATAATTTTTTATCAAATGATGATGCATGATGGTATACATTCTATCAACAACCATATGCTTAACTCAGTAAATAAAATTTGTAGAACTATATGTAGTTAGCTGCTAATGGGTGTTTTTATTTTTGCAGCACCTTGCTTTAAAGTTATTCTAAAATAACATTACTTATTTGCTATCACTCTGTATGACCTCCAAACTCTTGTCACTATGGAAGCCTATATAAGCCTTTCAAAATGTCTCACAATACCCTGGAACTTAAATCCATTTAAACAACAACACTACAGGCTACAGCTGTTTCTGTACACATCTTTTTATAAAATTCATTTTCCATCATAACAGGCCTTAAATAATAATTGGATTTTTAGAGGTTAAAATAAACGACCACCAAACTAGGATAGAAATGTGATTGCTCCAACACAGGTATTTGTGTACTTAACAAATTGGTAAAGCACAACAGTAATTAAGATGACACCAATTCATCTTGCAAATGTAAAATGAACATCATCTCTTCAGGGCTAAGCCCAAATATACCTCACTCGCAAAAATTTAAAGGCAGATCCTCATCACCTCAAAATACATTGATTGCAACATTCAAACTTGTCATTGGTCAAAGTGCATTGATCAATTCCAAAACTGAGCAAATTCAAACTGGTACCTCCAAAAATGAACCTAAGCCACTCTGATTGGCTAATCACAAGACTCAATCAGAAAGATGTACTGTTCACTGCACAGCAGCAAGGCTCAATAGAGAACTTCAACAAAGAATCCTCAACCTACCAACAGGTTATACAATACAGTTGTTTAACCCAGGAAGATTCAAGGAAAGGGATCATATGAACCATTGCTGACAAAATTTTAAAAATTGGGACAATGAGAATCTGCCAAGTTTTTCACATACTTCCCAAAGCTTTTCGAACTTCTGTAAAAACACACAATTAATTGTCTCTAAAATTGGAGTTCTTGGCTGAGAGGTGGCACCTTCAAAACTCTTTTTTATCTTTTTCACATCATAGCAACTAATAAACTAATAAACTAAAAAAGGTTACAAGAGAACATCAAACTTCTCAAAAATGGTAAATTTACTCTTCATTATCCTTTCCAATGAAAACTTGGATATGGAAATTCTGTATACTTAAGAGGACATGCCATTGTTTTGAGATGAAGAGTTCCAATGAATTTAATCAAGGTTTTGTTTGCTTCTGAACTATGATTATTTACTTTTTATTTTTATTTTTATTTCTGCTGGAATTTCAAACTATTTGCTGCTACTTCTCTTAATGGCAAGCTACAAGGGTTAACAACTAGCATGACAGAAAATAATTGGTGAAACATTTACCTCACATAAAAAAAAAGTTACAGCCTTCAAAGATTCAAGAAATCATAAGAAGTCTTAACACCGACTACAGCTGTGTCCCGATGCAAACTTTTAAACCATATCTGTACAGGTTTCCAAAAACTCAAGCCAATACTCCCTACAAAGAGTTTTGTTGGAGTAGGGCTAAATATCTTCATTCCAGTAGGAAGAAATTGTTTATGAATTGTAAAAATAGATTAAGGGGCCACTTGACATTTTCTAATCATAAATGCAAAATGTGTTGAGAACCCTTTTATGATTTCTGTAACGTTATCTGTGCTACGAATGACATCAAACAGTCATGTCATACTTTGCATGCAGACCTAGCCATAAAGTCTTTTCTCTTTTTACTATTACTGATGATTTGAGACAGTTCATGAAAACATATCCAGTGTGAGGATGGCATCCTGAATTTTATTTAAGATGGGGAAAACTATTTACAAACAACTAAATGTTTGAGTACCATAACAAATGTAAATTATCTTACAATTAATGACACTCTGTGAAAGTAAGTCTGGCAACAAACAAATTTTGTCTCTTTTCTCTGGTTGTTGAACTCCACCCCACATTCCAGAGTATTTCACAAAGCACCATATCAAAACTATGGAGCACATAAATATCTACAATTTTCAGACAAAATTTTCCAACTTCTCTCACAAATCACAAATAGTTACCTTTCAGTCCAATTTTGGGATATGATCAACACCTGCCTCATTCATACAACCGCAATTTTATTTTTATTTTCTTATGTGGTACCAAACTGCATTTTCTGCAAGGTCTGAGGCTTGACTATGGCCCAAGATCCAGGACTAGGTCTTCATATTGTTGGGTTATGTATCACAAGTGCTTTCATGTGGAGGTTGGTGTGGCCTATCGAATCCTCACATTCTGTTAAAGGACTAATTTTATACAACCTATGGCTTGGTGACTGCCTACCCATATAGTGGTCATTTGAAAAGGCACCATTTTTTACATTAATTTTAGTTTGGATTTGATCTAGACCTGTACAGCTGTTGAAAAAAAACAACTGCTGAACCATGATAGGCTAATCCAAAGGAAACAAAAATACTGACAAAGTAAACTCTTTTATCACATGGCATTTCAGAAAATCTACAATATCACTTTAGGCTAAACAAGCAAAACAGGAAGCTATTTAATTGTTTCGTTTTTCTCTTTTTTTTGTTTTTTCTTTTGTTTATTTTCATCACCTCTCCTCCACTCCTTCTCACTACTACAGCCAGACTCCCCATCAGCTATATAATCACTCAAATAGAAATCGATGTTGTCATGTTTTATACTTGAAGCTCTCTTTTCAACACTTCATGAATAAGGGCTCCATGCTCCCCTTTCAGTTCACAACTGAAATGCTCTGCCTTCTGGAACTGCCAAGAGCGATCACACGCTGCATATTCCAAGGCCTCACATCCAACCTCAACCCCTCCCCTTCACGGCAAGCGCATTCTCCTGATGATCTGCTACTGCCAATTGGTCTCTGGAAGTCAGTCTATCTGTCGACTGACAGAAAAACTGGAAGTAGGGTGTTTAGGAGTGGGAGTTGGGCATTCAGGCTGAAACCTCAGCACTGTTGTTAGGGCAGTGGCGGGCCATGTGCCCCGGTTGGTTGCACCGGTAACAAATGATGTCTTGGTTGGAGCCGCCTCCAGAGGTGCAATCACGAGCTATGTGACCTGTGTCGCCACAGCTGCAAAATTAAGAAGGAAAACAATCCATAACAAACTCAGCAAGACAAAATAACATTGCTATGATAATAGTAGAGACAAGGGAAGACTTCTCTCTGATATGAGTGATATAAACAAACAGTATGTTAGAAGGTCAGGTCTTTCGAATCAAGACAGAAACCCCTTCCATAAGCTATAGAAAACAAACTTCGCATTAATACCTTCACGCAAGTCTACTCAAATGGTCGCATTGATGACCTAAGTCTATTTTCAAGATATTTATTTTTCTTTTCTTCCCTTTTCATTTCCTGACATTAAGCCATGGAATACCATGCTAGTAGTAGGACAACAAAAGCCTATCATCTGAACAGAAAAACCCCTCTCTCTTCCCAAGGTCATCTTTTCAAGTCTCAACTACCTTATGTTCATTTTGCCTAGACTTGATTCTTCTCTTGAGAGAATATGTAATGTTCTAACATGGTTGGACATAATTTGGAACTTTTTTTTCCAGCAACTCTTGGCTAGCTAGCAGTTATCCTTCTGGAGATATAGTGTTTACAGGATTTTGACCTTCTGACATCTGGTGACCCCAAATGACCTTTGACTTCCACAAAAAACGATAGAGATCATCTACTCAATATGGGCAATCCACATGGTAAGTATGAGATCCCTCACAATTACCCTTCTGGAGAGAGAGTTAGCAAGATTTTGACCTCTGGTGACCTCAAATGACCTCTGACCTCCACAAAAAACAATAACGATCATCTACTCAATATTGGCAATCCACATGCTACGTACGAGATCCCTCACAATTGTCTTTCTGGAGATATTCTTTTAACAAGATTTTAACCTGTTGACCTCTGGTGACCCCAAATGACCTTTGACCTCCTTCAACAACAAGAGGGATCATCTTCCCAATATGGGCCATGCACATGCCAAGTATGAGATCCCTTGAAATTACACAACCTGAGATAGGGTGTTTACAAGCAATTTCCAAGGTGTTTATCATTTGACCTCTGGTAACCCGAAATGACCTTTGACCTTCACCAAAAACAATAGGGATCATCTACTTAACAAGGGGTATCTACATGTAAAATATGAGATCCATTGAATTTACCATTCTTGAGTGTTTTTACAAGCAAAGCATCACATATATATACACACACACCACATCACCATTGCAAAGATTCCTCTGACTACATCAAGGAACCAACAACAAATCTCCCTGACAAGAAGCTCTCTGGATTTCAGATTCTCTCCATACTTGATAACAACCTTTGGCTGACCCAATCATAAAAATAACTCCAATTTGGAAATTTGGAATTTTGGACACGTTCTAAAAATAAAGTTTCACCGAGGTAGCATCTGTGGTTTTCTAGCTGTTAGATTTTACATCCTTAAAATACCCATGTAATTTTATAATGGTACATCACAAACGAGATCATAACCAAAGAAACTCAGCACTTAATCCATTTGCCTAAATATCCTTCATAAAGTTCCCGTTCCCTATTCCAGAAAAATGAGGTGATAAGCCTGGACATTTTGAAACATCAGGTACTCACTTGTAGCACGCTTTGCTCCCACCACCACCGCCACCCTGACGGTCTGGGCAGTTGTAGGAAAGGTGGCCAGTCATGCCACAATTGTAGCAGTCCTTTTCATCATTACTTGATTTCTGAGGGCAATCGCGTGCAAAATGTCCCTGCTTTCCACAAGTGTAGCAGTTAGAACCGCCACCTCGGCCACCACCATTATCGTTGGAGCAGTCACGAGCAAGATGTCCCTCCTCTCCGCATTTGTAGCAAGTTCCTAATACAAGCAAAAGAGGAAAGGGAAAAGATCAATCTTGTTTCATTGCACTTATCATAGGTCCAAGAATGTTCTCTGTGGTTTATTCATGAATCCTTCTAGTTACAGCAAACCCCCTTTCAGCTTTAGAGCTGTCAAAGGCCAGTTTTTTGAAAAGTACTGGCATTACATTGACTAAGTGATTTAGCCAGCACGTATTTGTGCGATAAATGTTCCATATCTCAAAAGGCATGGTGCACAAAATATATTATTGAAGAGTAATTCCTATATATACATATTTTCTGTCAAAGGATCAGTCATTACAAATTGTACTTTCCTCCTCATTAGTAAGGTTTAGTTGGAAAGTTGCATTTGTCATCTAGGTGCCTCCCACAGTAAAAAATGCTCAAAGGGGGGGGGGTGGCTGCCCTTCTCTTAAACTTCCCCCAGCCAGGCCATCCATTCAGAATGTCGCATTGAAGACACTGGTCATGGTTCAGTATATAAAAAAAATATGAAGCAGCATGGCACAGCAATCGGGTCAGGAGTTTCTTCATCTATGAGCAATGCATAGCTTCTCATTAGAACTGACCTTTTAAGTTGAAAAGATAACAGACCCCAGCTGAAATATTGATCTGAAGCTATCTGACTGAAGTTTGAGTAATTCATACGTATTTATGGATTCTCCAACATTTCTTGGTAATGCAGCAGAATAGCAACACACCACCATCACAGCCTGATTTATTCTGCATTTTCACATTATAACCAGTTCCAGCTTTACATTACCTTATGCATTCTTCACACATGTAGTCAAGTTTCCATAACAGTGCTCATTGTTGCACAGTGCTTTGTGCTCCTAGCAGCCCATAGCCATATATGTACAGTAACTACATGTACAGGGCCTGTCCTTACACAATATTATGTACACAACGTTATGACCTCATCTGGCCTGAGAACCAACAACACTTCCAATAACAGGCTATTTCGATAGGACTTTTTCATTACACAATCCCTACAATCCAAATTATTCTCACTTGGCTACTTCCACAGACAATCCTACCACCTAAATGAAACCTACACTACAAGACTACAGGCTCATCTCAAAACAGAATTTATGGGAGCCTGGGAAGAAGCTTACATCTGCTCAACAAAAGTGGCATGTTTTTATCCAAATGTGATCATAATATTAGCACAAATGTCTAACAATAAAAGTAAATCTCTCCAACATCACAAATAACAAAGAAACAAGTGAAATAAGTAAAATGGCTGCCAATCTTCATACGGAAATCAAGCTGTTGCATCTTCACACACTAAGATACTGATCCTAATACTGTACTTGGTGCGAGACAAACTGTAAGCACCTCTTGTTCCTACTAACAGTGAGCCGTCAAATGTTCCATGACATACAGATTGACAGATCTCTAACATCCTAACCCTTTGAAGTGTTTAAGAGGATGACAACTACATGGTAAATCATCTCAGATTGCATCCAAGCAGTCGCTACACCGAAGTCAGTTACTAATGTAATTCACCTGTCACACTAATATGCATACCAGTATGCTTCATGTTAGCTTTGCAGTTCTATTCACAACAACCTGCTAACTCACACAGACTGACTTGGAAGGAATTTAATAGAGGGGTGACCAACCTTCAATGGCTGGACTCGATGAGTAAATGACACTATAGGCTACTGTTTGTATGGATGGAGGATGCATTCTATGCAAATTTTGCCAGTTAGTCACACTTCTGGCTGCATCTGATGTAAAACACTGAGTACCTTCACATCACCATAGTTCTCAGACAATCCCCCCCCCCAATGAACTCCCTACCCCACCAACCCAGACAATTCCAACAGAAACATTTCCCAACCCAGACAATGTCCACCTAGGACAATTCAAAATGTTCCGGTGCTGGCAGTTGTCTAAATAAGTCACAGGTGGAAACTGTCTGGGATAGGAATAAATCACAGGGAAGGGGATGGACACTTTCCCAGGGGATTATCAGGGAGAGGAAGTTATCTAGTCATGCATCTTTCTAAGGGGGTCTTTAGAATACCTGTCATTCACTTCTAGTACAAGGGGTATAAATACATTATGTCATTCATGTTCAACAGAAATGTGTGCAGTACTGTACACAATACTGTAGACATGTCCTACTGTAATGTGGGTATAACAAAGTTTAGGATATGGAAACTTTTACGTACAGCAGGTTTTGCAGAAAAAACAACAATTCTATGGAACAAAGCTTGCATTGTAGGGCCTATTGCATTGCATTCCAAACAGAAAATTTGAAGCTGCTTATTACATATTTATGACACTTTAAACTGATTTGAAAATCAGCAAACTCTTCCAGATCTCTCCTCTTATTTGCCTTACAACTTTACAAGTATTTCTGAAGTTTTTGAACACAACTATTTCAAGCAGAAGGTATAAAGCAAGGAGATATTCCCCGTGAATTTAACAAAGTCCCCTCAACTCTGGCGAAGAGCCAAGGGGCAAAACCAAACATTACTCCCAACAGGGCTTTAGCCAGGATAGTGAGCTCAGGGAGTCCAAACAAGTAATACTAATTAGTGAAATTCTTGCATTAAAATGTACTGTATATATGAGGCAATCCAGGATTACGGGAGTCTAAATGACTCCTGGACTGCTCTCTGGCTAAAGCCTTGACTCCTGAGGAGTTCTGCTACTGTGACGCTGGAAGCTGTAACTTTAGTCCACCCTGGCATCCTTTTTCCCCTTTTTCTCTTGTACAACTTTTTTTTCTTTTGCTGTTAACAAATTTTGGCTACAGTGTAGAATATCTGTCCAAACTTATTCTTCAAAATTGAAAACAGCTCCAGACAATGGTAAAAAAAAGTTCCGCAAAACCTGAAAAAGTAGGTTCTCAAAACACGTTACCATCTCCAGAGAAAAAAGAACTTGAACATTTTTTCACCCTACAGAATTACAGTAAGCAAACTTAAAAGCAACTTAAAAGCTATTTCTTACAAAACTTTTTGCACAGTAAACAGGAAATCAGCATTCACATGATTATTATGCTAGCTACTGCATGACAAACATACAACGTACAAATGTTGATAAAGCAGCACTGCAATTAACTACAGTACAGCATATTTGGTTTTAACTTACGAGTGTCGTCAGGTGCATTGCAATCCCTTAACAAGTGCCCCGGCTTGTTACAGCGGTAACACACCCCTGGAAGATGACAAATAGTACATTGTCAATCTCTATTGTTTTACTGTACTTTACAGCATGTATCAACCAAAGGGTTCCTTCTTAGTATCAATGGTAGCTTTCATCAATTCATGAAATGTTTATAGCAGCGAATTCATTTGGAACATTTTACTGTAGTTCTACCCCATCAACTGTCACAATAAGCCAGTTCATAGTTGCAAGTGCGCATGCCCAAAATGACAACGTGTACAGGGTATAAACCAGACGATTGCTCACAGCAGTAGTGTTACAGTCTTCACTCAAACTCTTGTAACTCTTCAAACTGAACCAATTCGCTCCATTTTTGGCTTATTTTATTGTTCCATGTATGGAGGTAATATTTGTGAAGTTTCATGCTAACAGAATGAGCACTTTCCTTAGATGAGCTTTCAAAAACTTCTTATACACTTTTTGTACGGTACTCATCCGTGTTTGTACCCCTTTGAAATCATGTTGTTATCATAACATTGTAGTATCTTCAACTGTGAACTGGCTTACTCTGGTAGAGTACTGTAGCTGACACAAGTCAATTTGGCTTTTCTCAGAAAAGTATGCTTCATCCCCCAGATTCTTTTAACAATGCTGCCCACATTTTTATCCCTATAATCTTTTTATTACCCTCAAAATTTGTCCCTATTTGTCTTGGGTCTGCCACAATGGCAATTACATGACAAGCTCTGTGTTAATGTCAAACTTGACAGGGATTTAAAAGAAGGGTTCAAGCAAAAATTTACTTTTCATATGTGAAAGAGGAACTAAATCTATGCATTTTGGTGAAAC
>WURT03156242.1:0-10841 GCA_009936505.3 Holothuria glaberrima | reverse complement strand
GAGAGAGGGATGATTTCGTCTAAATTTAGAAATACTTTTTATTTAAACCATCTCGAATTACATGTTTTTTATTTTTTTTTTTGGAAGATTTTGAAGACCATGCTTTGCAAACTTTTTGGGGGCAAGTGTCCCGTGCCCCTATGGCAAGCCGCCCTTGTTCTTCACAATGTGGCGAGCCGGCGAAAATGCCTTTTTGGACAGCTTCTTCCGTGGGCTTTTACGTACGTTTGACGTCGATCGCCCCTACAGCAGTACAGAGTGGGGTCCGAGGGTAATTCCACACGTGTTCAAATCCATCAGCTTTCTGCAGCCATTTTGTGGTAGTGGGCACCTTCATGTAAATGTGGGACATCTTAGACCAGATCCCCGAACAGCCATGATACTGCTCATGGTCGAAACCCCTACCCGAAAACTGAATGCGAGGGAATGAAATGATTCTCCGGTAGCAAAATATCTGCTGAAAGAGAAATTTATTCTTACAGAAGCCATAACGAAGCAGTGTCAGCGTCAAGAATCTCGCCAACCTTTCAAAAGTACTTTTCATTTTACATGGTTTCATATGTTCGAACGGAAATTCCGTGAATGTTTTTACGAGCAATATTTTTTGGAGTTGTTCCCTTCTCAATTAATTGCTATCATTACGTTTCCTTGACCTGTTGACTATGTTTTCTGCTCATCTTCCTTACTGAGAAATGCATTAGATAATTTAACACTGATCATGTAATAATTTATATTTTCAGAAGTATGCCTATTACATTTCCTCCAAGACACCACCAATCATTGGCTGAGGCAGCGTCGGAGCTCGCATGCGTACCGCCTCAGTCCCTCAGGAACACGCTAAGTAAAGCACTTCTCCGAACTGCCGAAGTCAAGGACCAGAATGCAAGGCATTCACACGTACTCGCGCATGAAAACAGAAGGGAAAAAGTAATGTAAAGAATTCAGCGTCAATGGTGATCGAACGTGTGACATAAATATGCTCATGATTGGAAGTTCGATTAGATCAGTGATAGGAAGTCGTTCGCCTAACACATCAGGTCACAGTAACTGCTCAATGACATCTCCGTTTGATTAATACATAAAACTCTGTTGAGCATCATGCGTACTTTTATGTGAATTAGTAATGCTAACAAATGTAATGGATTGTGTTTTTAACCAGGGGAAGTGCTCGCTCGATGGTAGTACTTCCATACTTTAACTGGGGATTGTTAAACAGCTCCGCAGTCTGGTTTACATTCATTGCACGTGTCGAATATGTATTGCGAGTGCAGTCAGTGGGTGCAGTAGCAATGCACGTCCGCCGTGCGGGCAACAGTCTGGTATAAGCAGCTAATTGAGCTCTCGTACTGTTCGTCGTTCGCTATTCGCTCGTAATAAACTATCCGTGTGTCACGTGATTACCGGCAAAGCAAGCACTTATTTCCAAGGGAGATACAACTTTCAGCTGAACCTCCTGGGCTTAAAAGAAACTACGCAGTGCTATTGCGCAAGTTTTTCCATACGTGGACTTGATTATCTTATCCGTTCACTGTGTCTACCCCACTCCGCGAAGTCTTCAATTCTGAAGAAATTAAAACGCAACTTTTTAGTTTGTCGTTCTTTTTCCACTTATAGTTGGGCTATTGTGAAGAGGGTTTTCCCATACAATGCGTTGCCTGTAAAAACACATTAACTTTTACTTCAATAGATCACTCGGATGTTTCAAAATATGAGCAATGAAGGGTAACGACCTCTTCTAAAAGAATAGCTGTTGACAAAAACTATAAAGAGGGCGGTTTAGAACGTTATACACTCGTTTCAAAAACCGTAAAATTTATCAAGGAATACACCTCAAACTGTAACAAAGCTAAAAACATCGTTACATAAATAAACTCTATTTATAGCTAACATCTGTTAATCTACAACCTACTTTCATACACAATAGATAAACAAAAACAAAAAGACGCAGAATGAAAACACTGTGACAAGTCCCATAAAACGACTGCTATTCTTCGCATTCGCTCGTAAAAAGGGGGAAGAGCGAAGATGACTTATTTGAGAAGACTTTGGTAGAGCTCGTCGTTTGTTACAAAGAGCAGCGCGGGGAAATTATGCATACGGCAGAGGACGCCTTTTTTCGATGCTGTCGGCTGAGAATACAAAAAGCTTCCTGACTCCATAAAATCGGCCTTTCAGTTGCAAATGTCTCAACTATTTTGTAATGCCGAGAACCCTGACCTTGAACCGCGGCCAATCATTCCATTGCCCGTAATTTGCCACATTCATCTAAATGAAAACGAACATAAAACAATAATATTTGACATAAGTGTACGTGCACAAGTTATTCCAGGACACGACCCTTACACGAAAACATAAGAACGGTAGCCATGGATATAGAGAACGTATTCAACAACTTTTGAGGAGAAAGCGTGAAACCACTGGGGTGGGGACTTACCTAGTTACAGTTATCGTATTTCCAATATTTGAAATATTTATTCCACCAAAAGGGGTCCGGAAGAGGTGTAAGATAGGGGTAACCCCTTATTCCCACGGACGTGATAAAGTCTTCAAAAGCGGTGCTTGGGGACTGCTGTCTAAAGTCCCCCTCCACATGTCCCATTTTTTTTATATAAAGTTCCACATGTGATATGTGCAGAAATTCAGGTTTACTTCAAATGTGGTCTGGGGCAGGGGCGTAGCTAGGGTGAAAATTTTAGGGGGCCTGAGTATCAAATGGGGGTCACGGTATTTTTCGCCGTCTGGGGAGGGGTGTCCCCTTTCTCTGAGAAAATTTGCAATGGTTGGGTGTCCTTGGATGCAATCTGGTGCTATCATTTTTCACCGTTTTAACTGAATTTACGTTTAAAAATTATTCGTTGATTTCATACGTGAGCAAAATGTGTCTTTTACACATTTATTTTTTCTTAATTCGTACACATTTTATTAGAACACAAACAATTTTGAGGAACATAACAAACATTTGGGGCCCAGGCCCCTCGTAGCTACGCGCCTGGTTTGGGGTCCCAAAAGGCTTTACTGCGTGGGTATACGATAAAGCAAGATGTTTTCCGACAGTGGTCAGTCGCCTCGAAACTTTGCCCGTTTTTCTCCAAAGAAGTACAATTATTCGATGAAACCTAGATCTTTGTGCAGGCTTCGCTCGATGTAAAATTTCATAATTTTAGTTTCTTCGCAACTTCCATTTCAAAATATGGGCCGTTTGAAGGATGCAAGATTGTTGTTAAACCGTTTAGCGTATATGGAGTTTTTTATTTTATTTTATTTTATTTTATTTTATTTTATTTTATTTTATTTTATTTTATTTTATTTTATTTTATTTTATTTCATTTTATTTTTTTTATTATTTTTTTTTACTTTATTTTATTTTACTTTATTTTATTTTATATTAAGTTTTGGCAGTCCTGAAACAAGCAGTTGGTAACACGTTTTGGAAGAAAAAATATTAAGCGGATGGGATCTATAAGCAGATGGGATCGATACGAAACCTGCAAATTTTCGCCACCTTTGCATGCTACGCAGTTCTACAGTTTAGATTTTTCCAGAGCAACACAAAAAAAAAAGAAAAAAATGCTAAATCACCACTCAAGTCAATTCATTGAGTGAATACGTAGGCCTTTATAAAGCCTTTTGTAAAAAAAATATTCTGTGATGGAATGGTATAGTATTACTTAGCTTAATTTAGTGGCTCTGCCATGAATTTTATGCTGAATATTTTCGGTTTACTACTCATGATATAGATAGAACAAACAATTCTCTTCAAAGTGCATCCATTAGCTTTTTCTAAAATGGTGCCTTTCTGTCCTTAAATATAAAGAGAAACTCGGTGTTATTTTCACATCGATTGAAAGAGAGTCAAAAATTTCTAAAACCCATTACGTCATGTGACGTCATAAAAAGAACCCACTTGAAACTTGATGATGGTAATACGTATAGTATATGTGGATATCTGCCCTCTTACTTCGTGCGTCCCACACCTATCTAAAGTACGCATTTTGGGCTTAAACACCAAATGTGCCTTGAAAGTCACTCCTGAGTGTCTCCATGGTCAGAGGAAAATCACAAAACACTTCTTTTTTCGAGTAAAAGAGGTTACAAGTGATGTTTCGGTGAAGTGTTATGTCTAGCCTTGAAGCCACGCATGGCAATAACAGAGTTGTCAGATTTGCGGATCCGAAAGCCAGATTGCGTTCACGTATACAGCGTACAGTGCAGGGCGGTTACGTACACAACACTTTGCCCGTATTATATATAGCTCTCTTACATACACTCTTACCGGTTCGAACCAGTACGAAGGGCCGACATTATACCGTCACGAAATCTAGATGATGAGGACTGTGAGCACAGACTACAAGGGACGGGAACTTGTCAAGAGTAAGATTTCTTTACGTAAAACCACCATAAAAAGGGCTTTATAGTGTTGTGTACATTTGCTGATTCGTGAAAGTGACCTGTCAGTGTATTCGCATAGCCTAACGTTAGGTCTACGTTAGGCATAACGCTAACGTTGACCTAACGTTAGACAAAGGTACCGTTTGCACTTTAAAATAAACTTCGCGTAGCCTAGGTGGTGTGTTTACAGTATAAACACTCACAATCCAAACAAAAAATAGGAAATTTGCTGATGAATGTTCACTTCATAGTACTTCTGCTAAACCTTGATAGGCCTAGGCCACAGGTTATCAAAGTTTGATAGCCTAGGCATAGGCTTACTTTTTTCTGTGTGTAAATCACGGACTTCTTGTAGTAAAGTCCGTGGTGTAAATGCGCACAGTCGCACTCCCATGTTAGAGTCGTACTGAAGGAGAGCTAGCGATGTTCCATTAATGACGTCACGGTTTATCAACCGTGAGTTTGGGAATGCCAATATCTGGTAATTTTACAAGAAATGCACTCTTTTCATGAAAAGTGTGGCATATTGGGCTGTGAAACAAGATTTCATGTCTAACTGTACAAATAATCAACTGACAAGTATTTCCTTTTGAATGTTTTTACGTGTCAGAGCCACGATTTCTTCTTATCTCTAGCTTATCTCCGGCACCATCCCTCCTGCAACCCTTTTTCCTGTCGTTGTTTGCTCCCTCCTCCGTCAGAAAAATGTTAACACGTCTAACTTCACAATGTTGGATAGTGTCACCCTGTCTTACTGTTATTGACGCCCTGATTGCAGATATTTTATGATGTTAGTACATACATTTATGATATTATAAAATAGTTACAATTGCCGTATAATAAGCAAATCACGTGCGAATTATAGGCCTACTGATTTTATTTTATGACACAATTGAAGGGTTATTCTTTACTGTTGCTTCTCTTACAAATTCCATGTAATTGTGCGTTTTTACCATTTTCAATTTGTACTTTGCCTATGCTATTTTTCTTTAAAATGAATGGGCAGGGTTTACTAAATCGAGGGTTCACCGGACCGAAGATCCTAATTCTTACCTTCATCTCAACCCGACAATCATAATCCCTACATAAACCCTAATCCTACCTGAGGCTAACCCGTAGCCAAACTCTAAACCCTGTTCTGTAACTCACCCGAATTCTAACCCTTATTCTTACCATGGTACTACCTCGGAGGTATAGTACTTCCATGTTTTAACCCTAATTCTAAACTTAAGTAGATATTCAATCAAGTGGATTCTCAGTCTAGAGAAACCTCCATCAATTGAACCTTCGGTCCAGTGGGTATCCCCTAAATTGATAGTCGTGGGGGCTAGGCTCCCTGGGTCACCCTCCCCACGCTTGCTGATAGTTCTTTACGCTGTGGGAATCACATTTCTAAGGGAAGTTAGTAAGATAAGGTTTTACGGCTCAGTTTCTAACCAAATGGTTTAAGTCGGGTCGGCCACGGCCTTTTTTCTAAGGGAAGATTCAACGAAGGTATTAGTTTCGAAACAAAACAAATTATAGAGGGAATATAAAGGGGTCTACGAATACCTTCTTAATCACCGAACATGTAATCTGATGGATGTGCACGCCGTAAAATAGTTTAACATGACCTTTCATTCATCAGAATATTCAAACTATCATCAACAAATACTACGGTTTTAACAAAAAAAAAAATATCCAACGTTCCGTCTCCGTCAACCAGGTTATTGCAGGGGTGTATTTCTCAAACTCACATCTTCAGCATATATTATGGTGGTTGACAAAACCTTCCCAACCAAATCATTTGAGGGACCAGCTCCCCCCCCCCCCATCCACCCCACTTTTGCCGCCCGCGGACTAGCTTAAAGTGGGCATGACACGGCCAAAATAACTTTTGTGCATTGCAAGATTGGATACAGTATTGTATAAATATCATTTCACACACAGTTAAAACCTCTGCAATTCGGCATAAATAAAATTTGAAGAGAAACGTACAAAAATCAAATTTCGAAAAATGCCGCAACAGGTCACCTGACTGTTATGAAGCAATTGGAGGAACGAACAGTGCGTTTTATAAGGACGCGTATCTAGATGTGGAACTAATACCGCTCAGATAAAGTTATCTTAACAACTTCATGAAGAGGCTTACATCACAATATCCGCGCAACATACAGAGCACAAAGCGAGGACCGAGCTGGGGGCTTCGAGGCATATCATTGGCCAATATGCAGGTGTGCATATGCACGGGCGTTTTAGGTTCCCTGCATAAGCCTCAGTTCTGTTTTTGTGCACAAAGAACGCGGTCGGTGCGCGCTGTACAGAACGGCTATGCACAAGTATGGACAGTCCATAACAAGGGCGCCTAAACTCAGTGGGCTGTTCATTCAGTGACGGTGTTATTGCGCATGCTAAGCAGTCACCTTGCGGCGACGCATCATTCACAATCTAGTCACTGGTCCCACGCTCTGCTCTAGTATCGTAGCACAGGTGTTTGGAATAATGTACCAACTAACGAGCGTTAGGACGCACATGATTCGGTGTGTAGAACAATGGATGAGCTGCCTAGTAGGCCTACAGTAGTGTTGCTAACCGTGCCTCCAATGACGTCACGTCTTGAGACGCGCTCAGGTACATTTTTTCGCTTTCGGATTTCAGATGGGCTGAACTTGACCTGTACTTGGGAATTCACATGGTCGTATTCCGGTATATATGGACGTAGTTTAGTCCGGAAATCATTCGTTTTATTTCAAGCTTTACTCAAAGATTACTTAGTGAGAAACTTACCTTGGCCGTGTCATGCCCTCTTTAAGGACTTTTCGAATCTCATTACATTTTACGCTTACGAACTCGTTCCTACCTTCAAACCTTCTGCACTTTCTCAAGATGCTCCAGTGCAACGTTTTCTATGTAAAATGTTGCAACTGTGCAACGTCATATTAAGCATCCAACTAGTGAACGAAAGTTGTCAATATATGAGTTATTAATTATAGACCTACTGATGTTAATTTAAGAACTTATTTTTGCTCTTAGTCCTATCTTTGTTTTTCTTTGGTGTCACTTCTAAGTTTACTATCGTTGTTTCCTACCAGAAAACATGCCATGATATTAAAATTGAAAATAATTTACCTCAGAAGAATCGCTAGTCTTTCTCCGGGGTTAATCACCTCTCTGAAGCGACTCCTCTAGATGAGAGTTTTGCCAGTGAAAAAAGCAAACGAGCTAACTGCTCTCTTGTTGCCCTTAAATATTGTACAACGTTGTCATTATCCGATTTTAAGTTCTTAAAAAACGACTGAAACATCGCACTCCTTTCTGTTTCTCAAACTATCGTGCCCTCACCACCTTCTCTTCTTCCGATTCATTTGGCATGCTTTTGCCATCAGAAAAATTAGCTCCTCATCATGGTCAGCAATGTTTGATTATGGAACAAATTTATAAGCTTAATGGGCATAAGCAGTCCCCCCTAAACTTATTTTGAAACAACAGTTAAATCTCACTCAATTTTTATTTCTCTTCCAAGTATCTTCTACGATATTTCAAAACTTAAAAATTGCATATTCAAGGAAAACCAATGAGTAACTCCTTGTGAGTTTCACAATTAAATGAGAAAAATATTGTTACATGATTCTGAAGAACCATTCATGAAATGAGGTATACTACTACCGTACACTAATCCAGATTGGGGTGACTGCATTTTCCTTTAACTTTCCCGCCGATTGTACTTTTTTTTTACCGTATGCAGGGGCTACCTCTAGTAGCAGCTCCCTGCAGTAGGCGACAATTTTTGCCGTCATATGAGAACAGCTATACCGCTGCCGTTACCATTGTTGTTGCCGTTAAATACGAACGTACCTTTACATTGTTTGTTTTTACGCTTACCACAGCATTCTTCCGCGAAATAGCACATGCCTTAATCAATGAATTTGTAAAGTAACGCCAAGTCCTGTTTCTCCTACAAAATGATTTTACTGAATAACTTTTCCAAGTTGCCTTCCGTTGTAGTTTACATTACATTTGTAAAGCATGAAATCTCAAAGTAAAGAATGTCTAGTGGCAAAAAAAAATATCTTAATAGGCCAGCTAGGCCTAGCCTACTGTACGCGACAAAAAATGGTGGCCATGTCATGGAACGATCGATGTAACTCAAATACTTACAATTCCAAAACGTAAACCATACATTTAGTTCGAAGCCTTGATAATCATAGCGCTATTTTTCATCTAAACATACACATAAATAAAAATTTCTCAAAGGGATGTTACCCTTGCCCTTTCCCCGAAGGCAATACTCTTCCCTTTAACCCAGGCAATATGATAGGCTACGAAATAGACACTAAGCAATGCGAATTCTAAACATAGGCCTATAATCAGTTCAAAAAAGTTGTCAAAGGTAGTACCAGTTTCCAAATAACCTGACTTACGTAGATGTTATTCCTCCTCCTAGACTTATCCCTTATAGGGTGAGTCCCTGGCGGGGATGATCGAGGAAATAATGATTCGTCCGAGTGTCAACTATACTACGTACTGTGGACTCCACTTAAAAAGTCCCATTAACTTTAAAAAAAATGGCACTGTATTACACTGAAATTTGAAAAAGCAGTGATTCTATAGGCCTAAGTCAAAGCGTTTAACCTGCTACTAGATAAAAGCAAAGCAGTCTTTTTTTTCCCCTGGAATTGCTACTAAGACTACTGGTCTAGCGATACTTACATCCATTGAAACTGTTCAAAAACTCCAAGTCAAACGGCTGATAATGGGCGAATTGAAATTAAGTTACGGATGATCATCACATATACCTGCTTCTGTTGTCCTTTGCACACCCCAGCAAGTTCTTTGTTTACACAGCGGTACTATCTTATGATAAGCAAACTATATTTATACTGATAAATAGACACCCATTTGGCTGTGATGGGGATCAAGGATTACCGTCCTGTCTGTCTAATAGCAATGATAGCAGTAGACTGAAACGAATACTTGTTGGTAAAACCTAAATCGTCAAAGGTGGAAACAAACTTTGGCTGACAAGCACAATGGATGTTTCACTCAGTGGTTAGGATGACCGTGTCACCCAAGTCGACAGAGCTTTTCAATGAGGGGAAATGTAAATTAGGTTATAATACAAGCATGGAAGTACTACCTCTGAGGTAGTACTTCCATGTTACAAGCACCCACCTGCTTAGCTGTCTTCACTGTTGACCCATATAGGTTACATAGTACTGAAGGTGCACAGACACAAGGGTACGGGACCACTTTCATTTGGGAGGGATAGGGATTTCATTTGACCTAATATTTTAGCCAGTTTGCCCTGAAAATAGCATTTTTGCCCTAAAATCCAGTCGTGATTTTTAGTCTGAAGGGAGGGGGGCGCCTCGTACGCATATGTGTTCAGGGGTATTAAATGTCACCACCGGAGCCTCATGATATCTCCCTCACTACCATTGGCCCCCATGTTCACGCTCTGTGTCCAAATAGACGATGTTTAGTGTTCCATCTAATTGATGATAAACAAGACTGCTTTGCTACACCGATGGTGGCTAACGTCCCAGCTGGGATTTTATAGCTCCCTGAGCAAAAGAACCTTTTCGGCTAAGTTCAGTGGTACCAGAGGAGCAGTAGTTAAAAACATAAACTATTAAACTCGTCACCCCAAGGTAAATTTTTAGTGTGGGGGGGGGGGTATCAAAATTCTCAGTTGGTGACTGCTCTTTGATTGACAGCAAAATTTGAAAATTCAAAAGGTGCAGAGTAGCTTCATTCCACACAATGCAGAGAGAGTGCTTGGATTACACATTAAAGCCTTATATGATCACCATCACATGGCCTTAGGCAATAAAATAGGTTTGTGTCTCTACAACGGGGAGCCTTACACAGCTATGGGAGGAGCTACAAGATGCATACTGTAGTTGGTAGAATTGAAACTGTCTGGGGTGACGACATTTGCCCTTAAAGGGAAATATTGCGTTTGTAAGACTTTTTATTGAACCTATCCTCTTCTACATACCGTTGGGTCCCGTTCGGTGAAAAAGAGGTAACTGGGAAAAATTTCTACCCGGTTGGCACTAATTAACGAGTAATGAACCTTTTCGTAACGATACGCAATGCTATCGTTAAACTCTTATATTCGAATTGTAGCCCTTGGGCCTTAGCAGGTTGTTTCCCTTTCGAAACAGCGGGATGCAAAAGAGATTGTTGATGCTTCAGCAACTGCTACTATCGGTTTAGGCCCTAGTTGAAAACGAAAATCTTACGAACCTGCCAAAAAATTAAGTACAAGCCTTTCTCAGCCTTTCTGTGTGAGACCATGGAAGTAGGTAGTACTTCCATGGTGAGACGTTAGCGGCGTGGTGAACCAGGGAGATGATGACACCATGGAAGTACTACCTAGGTAGTACTTCCATGATGACACTGTACTGCATCTCCCTGGATGAGTTGCAATATTCCACAGTACAACACAGTGCGGAACGGTAACTGTG
>WURT03156231.1:0-10842 GCA_009936505.3 Holothuria glaberrima | reverse complement strand
TTCTGTACTGACTACATGTCACGGAAATTTCGGGTACTTCAGTGCACAGTTCCAAGGCAGTATATTTTGAAAGGTGTATACACCACGACGTCGCTCGAATATTAAGACTGGGCAGATTCCACCGAAGGTGAGTTAAATTTCAAATAAACACGAATTCGATGCCTCCTTCGTTTCACACTTCAATCAGACGTCAAACGAGGAGTTTTGAGTTTCGACTGGATCGAAAACTACAGCGAAAGATTCTTCAATGAAGACCAAAATTTTCCACTTTTCCTTCAAACAACCCTCAAAGTTTTCAAATTTGCTTCAAGAACAGCCTCAAGTTTTCAAATTTATGCCAAACAGGTCGAAATTTTTCGGAGCGCTTAGCGCCCGAAAATTTTACGTTTCTCTTTTTTTTTGGCAACTCATCACCTTTGTCGGAGCATGGGTTGTTGGCCCCCCTTCGGTAAGCTTGCCCCCATCGGTCAAATCCTTGCGCCACCCTTGCTTATTTTTACAGTGCATGGTACGGTGCAGATATGCTTAAAGCCTGCACAACCAATATCAATTTATTTTACGATATTATAATTATAATTGGGGGGGGGGGCGATTTTCTATTCTTGTACCTGGGCGCCAAAGCCTCTAGCTACGCCACTGACTATGACACCCCTATGCAGGAACTGGCTACTCAGGGCATATACCTAGAGACGTATCATTCCAGAGAGGTTGCCCAAAATTCTTCCAGGAGCTGTTGAATAAGGTTGGACCAAGGATCGAGAAAAATGTACTAGAATGAGAGCACCCATCCCTGTTTCAGTTAGTCTGGTGATTACACTCTGTTTCCTAGCAATTTTCCCATAAAGAGGGCACTCCTGCTGGACCTTTTGAAAAATCCCTACACACCTAGGCTTACACAAGATCTTTTCTTACGCCTATATATCTTTCATCTTTTAAATTTGAAGACCATTTTCAGAAAACGTAGCTGGAAAGAAAAAAAAGGGTGGGGATAAAATCTTACCATAGGGGTGAAATATATATAGAAATGAACACATCACTACTAGCCTATACACAAAATTTTGCCCAAGTTTGGGGGTGTGCTCGGAGAAGGTATGGGGACTAAAGCCCTCCCTACCCCCTGTAGAACCGACCCGAATGAACTAAGCCAAAAGTATGTTTTAGTATTTTATATAGGGGCTACGAGCTTGCAGAGCTGGATACACTCGGCCTATTTTTAAGCACCTTTTCATAAACAGGATAACAAGCATACCTTTCCCTACATTGTGAAGAGCACCCTTTAGTGGATGAGATCCAGGGTAGGCTACATACCAATTAATGTGAACGTTTTTACTAGATCAAGACTAAATCCCAACGTACGAAACTCAAACATAGTATTTATCAAACTGATTTTGTATTTGAAATGTAACTTAGCACTTAGCGATCTTCTAGAGGTCACAGAGCCTGCAAGGAATCGCAAGAGCTGGCAAGCCGTTGGTCGCTAAGTGAGCAGCCGGCTTTAGTGTGAGAGGGTCTGCTCGCAAGAGGTCGTAGCTCGCAAGCCATGATTGCAAGAGCTCGAAAGGTTGTAAACATGTAAATCTTGCGACCGTCGCAAGAGGTCGTAAGTCCATCGCATAGTGTGAGAGGGTGGTCGTAAGAACTCGCAAGAGGTTGCAAGGTTTTGCTGCACGAAAATTGCAAATTTCCAGCATGTAAGACAGCGTATGTCACCTAATTGTGTTCGAAATAGAGGCCCTCCACTTCAATACTATGAAAACTGTTGAGCATGTCCCTCTTTTCCTAGTCAAGCAAATCTCCAAGAGAACTTAAGCCATTCCAGTTTCGTGTTTCTTTAAAATATAGGGAAAAGGTTGAGAGCGAATGGGTCATTCCATAAATGAGAGGGTGCCAATGTTTTTTGGTGTCCCATTTAAATTGTGATATTTTCTTACAACAGATTTTGTCTGAAGATTTACATTATTTTAACCTTCCAATAATAACTTTAGATACATCTATCTATTGATACCTTTCAAACAATATACAACGAAACATTATACTTCTTGCATTTAGAGTTTATGTCAAAATAGAATGTCATGTCTCACGTGTCAACGGGAAACCAACGCTGTGACAAATTACAAAAAAAAAAAAAATAAAAAACCCAAAAGGCACTGTGTTTTTTCTTTTGAAGTGTATGGAAAGCTTTAATATGCTTGTGTTAATGTTCTGTATTAAAATGTAGGTACGTTATGTCATTTTCTTGTAATACGTTTGGCTGTTAAAATGCTTAGCTGAGCAAGTACATTGGGGAACAGTTCATTGGTTTCACGTGTTAACAAAAAAAAAAAAAAAACAAAATTTTGGTATCCCACTTTTATCGTTTACATGTGAAACATATGGTGCAATGTGGATTATGGCAAACTGAAAAAAGTGTGGCAAACCAAATTGTGTTGCTACAATTACCATTCGCACTAACCTATTATGTGTCTTGATTTGGAAAAGAATGAACAACTTAAACATAATAGTTTTTTGGAAAGTCTCGGTGTTCCCCGTTTAAATATTTTACCCGGGACACCGAAATGGTGTCCCGTTTTGCACATGACTATGAAAATTGCAATATCGGAAATGCATATAATTTTTGCAACTACTTTAAGTGTGTGAATGGAAATGAACAAAATATAAGCTTTGAAGGGCATGTATCTCATAAACTGCATGATATATGGCACAAAATTATAAAAAAATAGCTTTGGTGTCCCGTTAACACGTGAAACACAAAATGCCATTTTGATTCAATATTTTTATTTTCGTGATGCAATTATGCTTTAGTTTCAGTGTATTTACCTAGGAATGATGTTATCTTTCAGTTGGCATATTGCTTCTTTTACCTTCCCTTTTTAATACAGAATCCAATTTTTACCCAAAATGTCACAAATTTACCCCGTTATTTATGGAATGACCCGTATATACGGGGCGTGGCCATTGTGGACTACATTTCTTCTCGATCCTTTGTCCAACCTTATTCAACAACTCTCTGGATTAATACTTATCAAGGTATGTTCTCAGTAGCCAGTTCCTGCATAGGGGTATCGTAGTCAGTGGCGTAGCTAGAGACTTTGCCGCCCAGGTACAAGAATAGAAAATCGCTCCCCCAGTTATAATTATAATATCGTAAAATAAATTGACATTGGTTGTGTAGGCTTTAAGCATACCTGCTACGTACCATCCACTGTAAAATAAGCAGGGGTGGCGCCAGGATTTGACCGATGGGTCAAGCTCACCGAAGGGGGGCCAACAACCCCATGCTCCGATAAAGGAGGATGAGTTGCCAAAAAAAAAAAAAAGAGAAACGTAAAATTTTCGCCGCGCTAAGCGTTCCGAAAAATTTTTAACTATTTTGGCAAAAAATTGAAAATCTGGGGTTGTTCTTGAAGCAAATATGAAAACTTTGGGGTTTTTTGAAGGAAAAGTGGAAAATTTGGGGGTTTTTGAAGGAAAAGTGGAAAATTTTGGGTCTTCATTGAAGAATCTTTCGCTGTAGTTCTCAAGCCAGTCGAAACTCAAAACTCCCCGTTTGACATCTGATTTAAGTGTGCAACGTAGGAGATATCGAATTCGTGTTTATTTGAAATTTAACTCACCTTCGATGGAATCTGCCCAGTCTTAATATTTGATTGACGTCGTGGTATATATCTTTCCACACATTTCAAAATATACTGCCTTGGAACTCTGCACTGAAGTACCCGAAATTTCCGTGACATGTAGTCAGTACAGAACAGGATAAAAAAGAGAAAAAAACGGTCGAAATGGACTGAAAAGAAAGAAATCTATAAATTTGAGGGTGTTGGCTTGGTGGTTGAGTTACTGTCGTGCACACTAGAGGTCCCCGGATCAAATCCCGGTGGTACCACTTGGAATTTTTCTGGGGACTGAAATTTACCTATTCAGCATAGCTGTTCACAGGGATGCTGCGGGAGGTCAAATTAGTGAATCTAATTGGGTATCTGATTGTTTTTTTCAGGAAGTTGTCCGATTGAGAAAGTTGTGATCTTTGCTCGGTTCAGCTGTCGAGCAGTGGTGCCCAAAAAACGAACCTCCACCCCCTCCAAGCATGGAGGGGGTGAAGGTTCTGGACTGGGGATACACTCACGTCTGTCCGTCTGTCCGTCGGATGGGGAAGTTAAATGGCGGTCCGGGGAGCAGGATTGGGAGCGATTAGTACACGTCTGCCTCTTGAACCTCTGAGCACTAGTCGAAAAAGGCGTATCTCGCTGGTGTTCATCCACGCTCACTCTGGTATAGGGTACTCGATGAGCCAATTGGCTTCCTGACCCTCAAACGTAAAACTTAATTTTGCCGGGTAAAAACAGCCGCATTCAAGTTCTTCTTATTAGCAACTGGAAAATATTCATGCCTGACGACATACATCAATTCCGTCCAGTTTGTCTAAAAAAGTGCTCCCTTTTTTACTCTCATTCTTCCATTTCAGCGTGCCACACCCGGCGCCCGTGGCACGTGCCACCCTTTGACTCCCTCTAGCTACGCCACTGATCACAGAGGCCGTATATTTCCCACCGCAGGAGCGAAAGACGAACCCTGATGCCCAATTATATACATGACTAGAGGAGTTTGTAGAAAACTATACTTTTTCCAAGAGGCATTCAACAGAGGCTGCGCATCCTCACGAAGCCTTCTAACGTAAGCGCTGAAGTCGCGCGAAGCCAAAAGCGGGTTGTCTAAAGAACCTCATTGAGAATTTGGCTTTCAATTAATGGTTTTTTGGACTATTCTTGCCCATTTCTAGAAATCGTCATGTCTCCTTCATGTGAAATTCCAAAACCCAATTTGAATATTTTGACCGTCATTGCAAATTTGTTGCTGACGTAAATAACATTGCAGCTTTTAAAGATGCTGCTAGTGATCCCCTAACATTGTTCTCCTCCCAGGGTCCACCTTAGTTGTGAGATCCAGGGGAGCAAGTCTGCTGAGGTGCCTTGGCAAAGTCCCGAAACCTCTGGGGTATTGATTTAATTAAATGTTATTGAATGTTTGGGTTTTATTTACAGTTAGATTTCTTAAATGTTAATACACGACCCACTTTGCACTCTATGAGCATTGATGACCATTCCCTGAAAAAAGTTCAATGTGACAAAAAGTCACAGGCTTTGTTGAAGGCACACTCGCTTTCCCTGGACCCCCTTTATCTACGTCACTGGTATTGGGCAAGTTTCTAGGAAAGTTCTTCCACTGTTTCTTTTAAGGTCAATTTTTGGTCAAAAGTGATGTTTGACCTATTATTAGGCTCAAGATGGTAGAGTTGAATACTTTCTTACTGATTGATTAATAACATTTAAAGAAAGAACGCTGTATTTGGTGAAGGTGAAAGGACATGTCAGATCACCAGAGATCAAAAACAAAATCCCTTGAAAGCACAATACCTAAAGTAGGAAAAATTGATACTTTTTATACTTCGCATGTGAATGCATTAAAAAAAGAAAATAATCTCCATTGTGTTTGGTAGAGGTCAAAAGTTATCTGAGTTCACCGAATGTAAAGCTTCAAAAAGCTTGGAAATTGCTTGTAGTATCATGTCTCAATGTAGGGATGATATAGAACTATAATATTGAGAGGATAAATTCTATTGTATTTGATAGTGGTGAGAGGTCAGAGAGGTGGAAGGTGACGTCACCAGAGGTCATAAAGTAAAAATCTTGTAAACAAACCTGCCCAAGGCAAAAGAATAGATACTTTTCATACGTTGCATGTTAATGAAACCCTTTGATTTTGGTAGAGTGTTATCTGAGGTTACTGGTGTTAAAACTATGAAAACGTTGGGAATATTGAATACCATATCCCAAGGTAGGATTGATGAGCTCTTTTATATTTGGTGTATGGATCTTTGACATTGAGGAAGAATAATCCTATGGTTTTGGTAGAATTCATAGACCATGTGTGGTCACCAGATAGAATATAAACACTTGTAAATGTATCATCTCAAGATAGGAATGGTGGATACTTTACTTACATACCATAAGGATTTATCGTGTTGTATCGTAAATTATTTGCCTAAAGGATTAAGTGTGCCACGAGGTTACGATTACCTATTGAAAAACCCGACATAATCATGCATAGTGTCTAATATCGTTTCCATATTCTGGTTATGACACTGAAGGCAGCAGCATCAACTCTGCAGTTTGGAAGTCTTTGTGAATAGTGGCAAACGCATTATAGAGTACAAACCCGTCTTATAAGGGTTTTACGACAAATTCTCAGACTATGTACTTAGAGGCAATTTGATTAGTCCGTCAGACCAATAAGTTTCAAGGTATATTTTAGGAAAGTAAATTCAATAAGTGAAACTTAAAGTCTTCGTACAATCTCTTCTTTTCACACTTTACGTCGTTAATATAATCTTCCTTTCAAGCACAGCATAGGAATTTGTTGTTAGTAAAGGGGAACATATAAGATGTATTTTGTTTTTGCTAGACCTCCAATTTTTGATTTTTACATATGCTGTAGGTTAAGGCAACCTGAAACTCATGACAAGAAGTTGACCACGTCATACTTTGGATTCGTCTTAAGATAGAACATTGAATTTATTCAGATATTCTTCTTTCGTTTTGGTTCAGGTACTCTAATTAACTAAAGTTTTCTACTTATACTATTGTATTTAACCTACAATGATTACGTCTGCAAGAAACAGCAAAGGGCAATACCATAATACATGGATGATCCTTAAAAAGGTTCAAAGGTTATTCACAAGTCGAACGATTTTCATCGCTGATAATGTGACCAAAGCTACCATCGAGCAGAGTCGATTAAGTAAAAATTGTATTAGTGTATTCATGCAAACTCTTGATCCCTTTTTCAAACTCTTGGAGGAGTAACTAAACACGGAATTTTAAGTTGGGTAACCTTTAGAGATCACATACTTGACATGTTTATTTTCCTTGTAGCGTAGGTGATCCCTATTATTTTTAGTGGAGATCACAGATCATACGGGATCATGGTAGGTAAAACTGTGAAAACTTTGTAAGCATAATATTTCAAGAAAAGGAACATCGAATAATCTCAAACTAGTCATGCGGAAAGGCCATATGACGTAAATGAGCAATATCATTTCGGTGGAGGTCAAAGGTCACTGGGATCACAATGGTCACAAGTGTCACCAGATGTCAAACTGTCAAAGCCTTATAAACATCATATCTTAAGTAGGGAAACTTTGGTGAATCTCTTACTAAGTGTGTGGTTATCCTGCATAAAGTAGAGGTACATTTTTGAGTTTGGTGTAGGTCAAAGATCATTTGGGGAACCAGAATTCAAAGTATTAAAACCTTGAAAGTTGCTCGAAAACACTGTATCTGGATATTGAAAATCTTGAGGGATCTCTTACGTTGTTTGTTGATACTCCGTGCAAAGTAGATGATCCCTATCATTTTCTTTCATTTTTTGATAATCTCATGGGTCAATTGGGATCACCAGAGTTCAAACTGTAAAAACCTCGTTAACACAATACCTCAAGAAGGGGACCATTGATGAATCTCTTATTAGTGCTGTCAATGTTCAAGATGAAAAAGATGTAGTTCAATATATTTTGTGAAGAGCAAATGTCATTTTCGTCCACCAGAGGTCAAAATTTAAACACGTCGTAAACACTATATTTAAAGAAAAGAAACACTGATTAATCTCTTATTTGGTATGTGTGTGTTTCCTGTACAACTAAAAGACATGTACAGAAATTGGTTAAGATCAAAGGTCACATGAGGTCACCAGATATCAAACTGTGGAAACCTCGTAAACACCATATCTCAGGAAAGGAAACATCGACCAGTCTGATATTTAGCTTGTTACTGCCCTTTTAACATAAAAACGTTGCAAAGTTTGGTGACTATGACAGGTCATTTGGGATCACCATAGGTCAAACTGCAGTTATTTTGTAAATATGACACCTTAAGAGGGGGAAATTTGTAAGAGCCTCATCTGAAGCACGTAGGTTTCCCACATTGAGAAGATGGTCTCTGTCAGTTTTGGTGGTCAAAGGTCATGTGAGGTCACTAGAAGTCAAATAATTTGTAAAAACTTTTGTAAACATGATATTCAAGAAGAAAACATACATGAATCTCATACTTGCATTCTGGGGGCTATATACTTAATACATGATCTATATAGTAAATGATCTCTCTTAAATTTGGTGGAGGTCAAAGATCATTTACTGTTACTGGAGCTCAAAATTGGAAAAACTTTTTGAGCATGATATTTTAAGAACCAAGTCTCATATGACTGTCATATAGGGCCATGTGGGTGGTTTGTATTAATTGCGTGTTTTCTGTTGTTTGTGGTGGAAGTCAAAGATCACTTGAGGTCACTAGAGGTCAGACTGCTTCCACCATGCTAACATGTTAAATCAAGTATGAAACATGTTTTCATCTCATATCTAACATCTAACTCCCAGAATTAAAATAAGAACCTAATGTTTATGACCATGGTCACAACCTGTGAATCTGTGTTATCTACGCTCATGGATTTTCCATATCAGAATTTTAGTAAGGGTAACTTCAAAATGTTCCGTCTAGTTTACTTCGAAGTGCTTGTTCAGCTGCAAGTTTTGTTGTTTGTGCTGTAAATATGTATACATGATGGGGCCGGGTACTGTTTACACAAGTGTGTTTAGGAATGAGGGATGTGACGCAGGTACACAACATGTTACTTTTCGGCCCCATTCTTGATGCACACAGATAGTGGAAAGTATAGTTACAACCAGAGAGGGAACGAAATCTTCATTTTCACTTTCTGTAATCATTTGTGATCCTTTTTTTTTGTTTCGTTTAAAAATATGTATGCAACGGTTTGTGAATGTGTGTACGTTTTTAAACGTACGTTAATTTAGCTTCAAGTTGGCTTTGTCTGTTAGAGGTATTTTCACAGGGGTAAACAACACAGCTAATGCTCTGGTATTCTGTAAATGCCTTGTTTCAAATATGTCCCGAGCTGGTCAGGTCAAAATAAAGTATGTGTTTGTTCCTCTTACGCCACCAGTTTTAAATAAATCGCAACTGTACCATGCTAACCCTTAAAGATATTTTTTCTTCTAAAGTAATTGCTTTATACACTGACATTGATGAATTTAACATTTTCTTACATCAGGAGAAAATAAAACACCCTACACAGATACATGGTTCAGAAAGCTAACTTACCTAAAAATAGCCGGGAGTAAAGCAGTTGCAATTTTGTTCCCTCTGCACTATCAGAAGAAGGAATGATGTATCGCTGGGCGGCAGGGACCTGGCAATAAGTTTCAAAGCCAGTCTTCAAGTACTCGAGTACGGATTCGTACTTGTACTCGTATTCCACTTTATTTTTCTGTACTCGTACTGGTACTCTTTTTTCTGTACTCGTACTCGTATTCTGTTTTGTACTCGTACTCGGACTCAGAAAATTTGAAAACCAGGTACTTAAACTCGTACTCGTACTCACAGAATTTGAAAACCAGGTACTCGTACTCATGCCTTTGTACTCGTACTCATACTCTTACTAAGGCCCTTGTACTTGCACTGGTACTTGTACTCAGGATGTTGTACTCGTACTTTGAGAATTGTACTCGTGAGTACAGTCATTTTAGTCCAGGATGTTTAAATTTGTAATCTGCATCAATTTGGAACATATAATTATTTAAAGCTTCTTGTGCTGATCAATGAATACTATCTCAACACATTAAAATGAAATGTGCTGCTGTAAGAAGCAGTAACAAAGAGTTAATGGGAACATGTCTTTGAACAAACTGAACAAATTAATATAGTAGTAATCGCTTAGGAGTACTCTTAATAATAATATTTCCTTATGCATATAAGTATTTTGGCCCCTACTGAAAAGAGCATTTTGCCTTGGTGTAGTTCAAAACTACAGTGTGTGAAATTACCTTCGATCAGTAACTTGGAGTCACCTCTCACAACTTAATGACTCAGCTGACGATACTTTTAGTTGCTGGCAAATGTACACTATGATCACAGAGTTTTGGGACTGACTGACTAGTTTGAAAAGAGCATGCATTAGATCGTAGAAGCAGAAACTAAACTGACCAGTTTTGGAATTATAGCCTACAGAACTTGGAAAATGATAAAATCTTTAGAAACTGACAAATCTTAGTAAGAAATAAACAAAAATTCAAGACAAAAATCTGCATATTCACTCTTCTTTATAGGCTGGATCAATTTTAATTACCGTCTGTTAATTTGTTAAATGCTAACCATTGCCCCTCCACTGAATTCAAAATCTTGTTATGCGGCAGATCTCTGCGGTTAACCACAACTAATGTTTTCTCATAGAAGGTATTTTAAAATGTAATACTTTAATTAACAGAGGGTTCCGTTTAGAACAAAATGACATTGGAACGGCAATTGGATTTTTCTTTTTTTCCCTAGTACCACTGCCTAGTATTACATGATAACTTCGAAGTAACATCGCAAGTTTTCATGATAAAGCTTCTGCAAGTTGCAATCTATGCAGTAAAAAATAACCTTTACTGCAAGTTGGCCACTTGGATTTAAACCCCAAGTAAATATTCCTGCTTAAGGTCCGACAAAGTGAATAAGGCAAAACGTTTTTACAGCATTTGAAATAATCCTAATTATAACACTGGTACTATTAGCCTCACCTCTGGTGTCAATCACCAATCATCATTTTTTAACAAAATGTAATATTGAAAGTGTTGTACAGAAATCAAATGCAGCAATTATTTGTAGCAGGTCTTCAAACAGACAAGAAGTTTAAGTTAAATTTTATATGGGAAAGGAATCCACTGGGCTCATCGAGCACACCAGCGTGATTAGCACCGGCGAGATTCGTCTTCTCCCTTCGACTAGTGCTCAGAGG
>WURT03156209.1:0-10842 GCA_009936505.3 Holothuria glaberrima | reverse complement strand
ACACTTTGTCATAATATTCTTGAATCTCAGTTCCCAGGTTTGCATGAAACCCCCGCTCCCCTTCCAATGTTGCACAGAAAGAGTGTCTGTATGCCATGAACAGGATAACTGTGGTCAACATTGTAAAGGGGAGCGGGGGTGTCTCAACGAGTTTTGTCCAAGATTGTAGGTTAAGGTAATAGGGGACAGTCTGCCATCCAGAGAAATTAGTCACATGGTACAAAATGCATCATCTGCACGTTCTCTACACTGTAGGCGAAACATTGAGAATTGCAGTCTGGATCAACTACTTACTTGCATGTACCTTAACTTCATAACAATTTGGTTGGCATAAACTTTCAAGTAACATTACAGAAGTTGAAAAAGCCAAGGTACTGACAACTGTGGCCACCACGCCCTTTCCAATTCCCACAGTGCCTCTTTTTTGAGTCTTTACCAAAGGCCACAACTCCTGATGCACCCAAGTTTCATATTGGCTATAGTTGCCCTTTTTGATTGCAAAACATAAACAGGCCTCTCACACACTACAAATACTGTATGCAAGAATCTTCCAAAATGAAATAATTCACTCCAAAGAGACTTGAAAAGCATGAAAAAATTTTTGGGAACAAGTTTTCCTGCATTAAGGATGTAACCAATTATCAGAATTCTTGCACACCTATGCCAAATTATTAAAATATAAAATGGCTTTCTGCTTGAATTTTTACCATGGTGCCCTCCTCAATAGCTACGGTGCCCCTCAAACTGAAGAAAAACTATATAAGGAACCATTTTGCTGTGCCCCTTGTGAAACTTATTTCTAAGCCCTAGTATCATGATACTGTACATCTCTACAAACTACTATAATTACTGTACAGTACATGCCTTCCACTGACATACTGCATAGCAAGCTTCAATATACTACATGTAGTGTAGATCTATAAACTGAAAAAAAGCCTTTAATTAATGTACAAATTGCACATCAAACATACTGTACTAAAGTGCAAGCAGACAAATTAAGGGGGGAAAAAACCTCATTTTCCTCTCTCATGGAATAAAGAAAATGTCTTACATATTTTGGCTCCTCAGGGTTGATTTTGGCTAAATTTGCCAAAGGATGCTGTGTCTGACATGTGATCTGTGCATCCTGAAAAGTTGCTCTAGGTTCAAGTATGAACAGAAAACAGTCACCCTCTATGTGAAACCATCGTTGATCTGGACATTCATCGAGTGCAACTGTAGAAAAAAATGAATCTTGATGATGTACAGTACAAATGAATGACTATGTACTTATATTCTTTAAGAAATGAATGCTTCTGGTCAGTTAAATTGCAGCAAGCTTTAAGGCAGTTTCTCAACTCTACGTTGCATTCATGACTCCTAGTTGATTCTCAAGAAGTAATGTGTTGGGACTCCACAGTATTTTCTGCTAAAAGCTCCAACTGAAAGACCACCCTGTTCCAAAATACTCATTAATAGTTATACTATAACATCTTCTCCACATACAACAGCTCTACACACAGTAACACAGGCTCACCTTCATACCTAATCTACCACACTATCACATCAGCATTTAGGACTTTAATTTGTGAAAAAACTGACAATTCATTTGCAAACTATCTCAAGGTAAGTTTCCCCATGTCTGACTAAGACCAAATCTTTTAATAGGACCACTAAACCCTGTAACCCCTTCAGAACATCTTTCAAGCAAAAGTTTTAAAAACTAAAAGGTGCACAAAGCAGCAACAATGAAAGAAAGTAAGGACATATAGTCAGTACTAAATGTGGACATACTGTACCATGTACAGTATTACTACAGTGCCATACATTTTGCCTTAGTAGAACCTCACATTATGGGGTCAAGTATATAACTGGGATCAAATTTGAAGAAGCACCCCAGTGCCATGCCTTATTTATCTTACAATTGTGCATTAATTGATCCAAAGTTATTAACTTACTTCAAGTTGATTTTATGTTAAAAATGAAAGTGTTATGGTCTATAGAAATGAACATATGAGAATATTACGTTCAATGTTTTTGCACATATAATACTGTAAGTTAGAACAATTGGCCTAATTAACATTCAACTTTACTTTCAAGACTGAACTTCTTAAAACACTGAAACTCCCATTACAGTACTAAAATATGGCAGAAAAACTGATTTATTATGTTAGTAAGATGGAGCAGGTTTAAAAGGAAAACTAACATTTGTCTAAACTTTTGTATAATTAGAGCCAGACCTAATTTCTTTCAATACTGTTTTCTTTTTACATGTAGGTGCAAGTACTGTAGCTGTAGCTTTCAAGTAGGAATATAAATTAATTTGAAAAAATGAAGACACATTGAAAAGAATGAAAAAAATCCCCAATACTTGTCTCTTACAACTACAGAAATATCTTTGGGTTGAAAAGAAGAAAAACAATTGCAGGGAAAAATCATGCTACACTTAATAACAAAATAACCAAACCTTCCAATACTACAGTTACTGTATTTACTGTTTTTTGGCTTTCCTTTTGAAATTTTTGTAACAAAAGAACATAGCCTACATGTTTTTTTGTACTTCTAATGGGAGTACTGTATACTATGCCTATGGATAACTTTATCTCAGTTACTAAATTGGTATATACTGTATATGGCATGTGGCACTTGCAAAATACTGTACAGTATAAAGGTAAACAATATCCCACCTTAACACAACCATTACATCATCTATGTACAGTACCAAATAGGTTACAGTAACATTACCAATGTACTGTACCAATTTTTTATTTCTACTGTACCAATTTTGCACACCGTATTTGAGGGCTAAAAAAACTGGTTTTTGAGACAAATGGAAACAAAGGAATCAATTTCACCTCCCATGTTTTATGTTTATCTGTATATCATATTGAATGTACTTGCATTTAGTTTCTTAGTTTCAAACAATTGTTGCAAATTTCAATACAGTCAATAATTAGGCTTTTTGTTTTAGTAGCAATTATGTTATGTTACAGTAAAATGCCAATCAAATCTTACATATTATTCTACAGTACAATTAAACTCGGTGAAAAATTGGGTCACTGCAGGGATACAATTTACCTGCACAAGAGTTTTAGATATAAATACTGTAGCTCTTGTTCTTACAGTGCAGCAGAGGGAGAGAGATCATTTTCATTATCCCACTGCTGCCTTGTTTTACACCTAGATACTATTTTAGACAGCAACTTTTAATGCAAGTGTCACAATGTCCCGAAATTGAAACAAGATGGACACACAAATATGAAATTTTGGGCGAAGATAGACTCGAACCTTCGCAAGGTCTTTCGGCAAATTTTTGGCATGCCAAAGATTTTGTCATTGCTCACGAAGTTGCTCCCAGAGCCTGAGAAACTGGCGGTCAAATGATGGCTAAAGATGCCCTTATGAACATCCAAATGTTTTTACGATAAGAGCCAAATTTAAACATTGCCTTTATCATGTGTCCATCTGGTGTCAATTTCAGGAAAGTGCGACGCCTGCATTACTACCCGCAACAGCAAAGCCCTTAAATACTGTGCACACAGTAGCATTAATTGAGAAACCCCAGGACTATTAGCATTCCTTTTCTCATTTGACCATAATTGATTGGAATAGCAGGGCTGAAAATGAGGTTTGCTGAGGGCAAGGCCATTTGGCCTTGAATCTTTCCTTATTTTTAAGGGGTACCAATTCCAATCAATGGGGCACCGGAGCCAAAATAATTTTGGGTAAGGGCAGTGTACAGTGCATCACTTTTGCAGGTGTTGGTAACTTGGTAGGTGGGAATATTCATTTGAGCCATCAATATTCACCTTAGTGTGTGCAGTGTGATGATGTGTGTCTGTAACCATGGGTGATCACATGTGAAAAACAAAATCACACAAGTTCTCGGGTGGCAAACCTGTGTTTTGGAACCCTCTGGACACAGGTTTAGCAAAGGTTAACACAGATTTACTGCCTTTAATTTCAAGCCACAGGTTGTGTCTCAGAATTCTTTGTTAACATTGGTTTTAAATGCCTTCATGACACTTTTTTGCATGTAAAACCTGTGGAAACCCGTGTCAAACCTGTGGCAACTGGCCAACCTGTGTCAATATTGTCAAGGGAAAGCATGGGCTTTCATGCAAAAATCTGTGATTACCCATAGCAGACACATGTGAAAACGTGTGGATTTGGAACTAATTGCCACACGTTTTTTGTAAGGAGCAGACCTGTGTTCATTAATTTACCAGCTGGAAATTTCCACCCTAGGCTTAACTATGCCTCTGCAAGTTGGGAAGTTGTGGATGCAAGCAGGCATGCTGGATAAGGAATGCTCTTTAGTTTTAAGAAACAAAATCATTTGGGAGATGTCTCCAATTTAAGTACTGTACATTTTGTTGATTCTGTATATCTTACAACTATAAAATTAAACCAGGGAGATGTTACTTATACAGGAGATCCAACTGAAAATGAAATTTATTCTAATCCTGTTTGATCGGATTAAGGGTGAGGAGATAACCATTTAATGACAGATCATAGGCCTTTTTTTTTCTAATACTTAAACAGCTAATTCCTGTCCCAGCCAACCTTTGTCAACGACTCTACCACGCTGACAATAGGATCATCGGGAACAATGGTTTGATGTGTAGCAAGTTGCCAACAGACAAAATCTAAAGATCCTTGTACTGCAAGTACTGCAAGTACTGCTTATTTGCAAATGGGGAGTAGAGGTATGGAGCTATGTTACTGTTGATTTTTCATCAATATGCGAATTTCACAACTTTAAGGAGTTGTATTCGTGTTCAAAATGTTACAAGGAATGAGAATGTGATGTTTTTAAAAGGGCCACATTGCCCCGCCACAAAGGTGCAAATTAATTTGCAACTGAAACGACTGGCAATGTAAAATAAAAGCGCAAATTTTCATGTGCCGATCTTCAGGATTTAGCAGACGACATAAACCTTTGTGTTTAGTTTCTTTAACTTTTATAAGCCTATTATATCTGGAAGACAACTACAAAAACAGGATTACTGTTGGCAACCAGCTAGGTTCAAAGAAAAGGTTAAAGATTTGTCTCCTGTCAAAGTAACACCTCCCTGATTAAACTGGCCTAAGTCACCATCCCGTTGCTAGTGAATTCACCAGTAACTATAGGTAGACTAAGACCACAGAGCCTAGCTTGTCTGTTCAAAGAGCATGGTGTTTAGCTATGGTACTTCAAGCTAAGGCCAAAATTAATTTGTTTTAGCAGGTAGTGGAGTCGGTTTTGGCCCTTGGCCAAGCACCTTGTACGACAGCCCACAGGAAGCAGATCCTTTGCACCATGCATCTCAGCTAGGGGTGAGTCGTATGTCAAGTTTGCTTATAATGACCAGGGCTCCACTTAAGGGTAAAAAATTCACTGACCAGCAGAGCCAGTAACTTACTTATTCTACCATTTTTTCACATGGCCCACTACTGTGATGACAAATTTTATGGCCAAGTTACGTGGTAGCTTACCAGAGTAAAAGTTAGATGCCATAGGGGCCATGGAAGTGTGAAGCTCTTTCAGACCAGGGGGCTATTCCGAAATATCTGTATTTAAATGGGATGACTCAAAATATTGAAAGTTCAGAAAAAATGGCCTTACTAAAACCCTCTTGAACCTATTTCAATTGTTTTCTAATATTTGTCTATTAAACATAAAACATGGATATAATGGGTTGGTGTGGCCAAGTTGAGTCAACAAATAGTAAGCTTACATCTGGCATTTTCTAAAAATTACCAGGGTACTCTGCTGCACTAATAATTTTTGCATTCATTTTTGGGGTGGGGGTGGGAGTAGGAACTGTAGGATATTCTCCCTCTTCTCTCATATATGCAGTAGCCTATCATCTTTGATTGAGAGTAGTGTCAGGTCTTTGGATCAACTTAGAATCATGCAAGATTGTATGTACACTATTTTACTTTCTTGTAACAGTGATATTTAAGCACGCCCTCTGCGAGAGGGGAAGGTGTGGGGGTAACCTATGACTTCATTTATAGCTCATCTCATGGCTTCAGCTGCATCTAAAAATTGAGACTGGCATAGGCCTTAGATTTCTGCAAGATCATTACACGTGGATCGACTAGAGACAAGAGGTTGTTTCATGGAACAGTAATATACTGTAGCATAATAAAATGAATTTTCTTGAATTTTAATGTGCTGTCATTAAAACAGAAAAGATGCCATCCTAAGAGTAAATCACTTTTTCTAGGCTAAGTAATGTTTTAGGAACGAACATAATATTGGTAAACACTTTGAAAACAAAATAGTCAGAATGCTTAGCCCTATAGCTTTTGCTGTAAGGAGACTCCCCCCCACTGCAAAAATTACACGTGTACTGGAGGCTAGGTTCTTAGTATGACATGTTTCACATTAACTGACACCAAAGACAGACGTGTTCCTTTGTGATAAATAAAAGTGGAGATGACCTGTTTATTAAGTTTTTTGATCTCTAGTTATCATCTAGACCAGTGATTGTCAAAAGCGGCCCTCAGGGCCCTGTAGGTGCTGCCCCTGAACTGATTTTGAGAAAAATTATATTTGACAAAAACAAAACGTAGCAAAGTAATTATGTACTATAAAGTAAGTACTTATTGACTCCTTCCAAGTTTGCTCTCCTGTGGCTAGGTTACCTACACAACAAGCCCTGCACTATATTGTTCAGTCTTACAGTGTCTACTCAAGCTAATTTTGTGTGCCTACAGTAGTTGTTGACAATCATGTTCTGTTCAAGGTGACATGTATTTCTGTAGTGGTGCATTGCAAAATGGTTGTAGTTGCAGTGACAAAGCTTGTAGCAAAATTAAATCCCGAAAATTTAATTGCGGCATGACGTGACCGTACAATTAAAAACCACATCGTGTTGAACGTTTGTTGATTGGTTATTGGAACTAAAATTTCTGCAATTCACATTTCGGAACTAACAATGTGTTGGTGACGTTTTATATGAACTCATTCTTTCCATAACTTTGTAACATTAAACATAATTATTCAACAAAAGCTTTTTTCGACTTCTGGGAATGCAGCTCCTCGAACTCAGCATATCCACTTCTCCATCTAACCGCATTTGAGAATAACTGATCAAGAGCTTCCTTAAATACTGGCCACTAATGAAGGATAAGTGTACTGTTGTGACTTCGTCTGTTTCAGAGTGCTGTTTTCGTTGGCAACCTACTGTACTCAGTTTGGAAAGATGTTTCTCCTATACCTCAAACCAGCACATGATAAACATCAAAATGACCATACTGGTGACTCACGCATACTAGACGCAGAATTGTAGACGCCGCTGGTGGTGCCAGATAGGGTGGTTGCAAGGGGGCATGACCCCTATTGTCTGGAAAATCCATTTTTGTCGGGAAGCCTTAATAGGTACGCGATGAACTTTATACTGTAATCCCCTGATGACGACCAGTCGCACCAACAAATTCCATGATTTTGCCATGAGTGGAGCATATTGCCCAATAAAAGCCACTATTTTCAATTTTCCTCCAATTGCAATCCCAAAATTTTCGGCATGCTTTGCGTTCCAAAACCCGCCTGCTCCAAAATTTCGGGTCTGCCATCGTTTCAGCAACCCAGCTGCTCCATTGGGGAGCTTGGCTGCCACTTGGCGCCACCCATGATTGAAGAGGCAAATTTGTGGTGAGGAGTGCGATTTCCTGCAATCTAGAGCGCCTGGAAAATAAAATTGTCTGACCTCATCCCCAACCATGGTGAGGCTGAGGTCAATTGTTCATGCTGGATGCTGCAAAAGTGCAAACTGCCCTCTTAAGGAACCACTTTCTACGAAAACTGTTTGTCGTAGATACAGCTTCGGGGATCACTGAAGTGCTGTTTAAAATTTGCTCTCTCCAATTATTGTCATCTTTCTAAGCCTGAGATCCTCCCCTGTGGCCCTCTTCCTCTTTCTATCCTCTCCATTTGGCCCTCACCCTCTAAGTCTGAGAACCACTGATCTAGACCAACTAGTGAGATAGAAAAATTGAAATGAAACTCACAGGCTTGTGCAACATATAACACATAAACAGTTTCATTACTGAAAAGCACTTAAATACAGCAAATTCTCCTCACATAGAAAATGCTGTCCAAATATGACCATAATCATGTTGGCAATTCTCTATGTATGAAAAAAAAATTACAAGTTACAAGTCTTATCTTTTGCTGTCAAAAATCACACAAAAATAAAAACTGCAACTCAGTGGAATCCACAAAGACAGAGGGAATAGTATGACTGCTGCACGAATGAATGAATTACCAGGATAGCAATTCAGTGATACCAGGATCACACTTGTATCTAATTGTGAAAATGGTTAATTTTCTGTTTTACATGTTGCTAATGTTACTATATATGCAATGTTGTCAAACTTTAAGCATAACATTAATAGCACACAATAAATGCATTCCACTGGAAAAATACTGAATGTACTCATATCCTTTCACGGTCAATTTATAGGATCTACTGCACTTGTCTAAAGCTAATGTAATATTGGTGAAGATGGCAAATATCCATAATCTGTCACCTCACCTGACTAGGTATCGTTTGTTCTCCAGAAAACGTAGGCCCAATGTCTGCAACAACATACAACATTACTGTAGTGCACACTTTTTCAAAAGTTTTTATCTAAACCATTATTGAACACATCATATTTTTATCTTATTTCTCAGAAATCTTGCTCCTGCTGAACTTGTAAGGCTAATGAAAATACAAATTTGTTTCCTGTGCATATTAGGGTATGCCTTATGTCTGACACACTGTCTTAATGTTGCTAATGTTACTATTGCACTGTAATGGGAACCTTACAGTAACCCAGTAAAATTTCACTTTAACTGGTCAAGAAAATGCACCTGTAGGGAGTTGTCCCCTTTTTACTTTTTTACTGAAAATTGGAGCCTGATGTATCAAACTAAGGGAGCTTTAAGCATTAGTACTGGAAATATTTTTTTTTTCTTGTGGAAACAGATGAGGTCAATTATTGTGAAACATGTCATATACATGAATTAGCATGGAGGGACTTCCATTTCGTTCACCTTAACATTTAACTGCCTCTCAACCTTGCAAAAACTGAAATTTTGCAAAATTTTGTAACGGTAGTGGTTGAGTGTAACTTACTAAGATTTCCTTTGAGCAAACATAGCCCTGTTACCAACAATCTTACAGGAAAGGGGGTGACACTGAAGAGGTTGTTGAATTGCAATTCATTCTCTGTAATTGTGTTTGTGCAATATGGAACATCATTCCTTTGAAAAACCTCAAAAAAAGGGAGAAAAGGTGTCAGGCTTTTTCTTTGAGATCTACAGGGTTGTGAACTATGTACTGCCTAGCGAAATTTATTAGCAGCACTGGTTCAAATGCTATTAAATACAAAAGGGGGAATTTTCCTACATACTATAGGTCTGACTCACTGTGTCAACATACTAAATTTTATCTCTTGCAGTTTTTAACATTTGCTTGTCTCCAGTGTGCATCCCTGATTTCTTGAAATGAGCATGTGATTCTAAACAAAAATATCACACATGTGAACGAATTCTGGGGTACTGCCGAAATCTGGCCCCCTTCCGTTACCATCAAATGGTAGGCTATGGCCAGAGTACTTAGCTAAGGTGGAGAGAGATGCCTCATAGGGAAACCCCGTTGATATCGGACAAATGTTTTGGGTATTCTTGACTGATTTGGATTATTTTTAATTCTTCTGGCGAAAGAAATTGTTATTTGTGTTTTAAATGTACAATGCAATGTGTACAATGCAGAGAAAGTATAGCGGGCAGTGTCCACTCCACTTTTTGATCCGGGGGGACGTAAAGCAAAATGGTCCCCCCCCCTCTTCGCTGCCAGGCTTTTGCATTTTGCAAGTCATAATCATTGGTGCAGGAGCCAAATTTAATTTGGGGGGCTGTAACAACTTGCCCGAAAAATATAAATATACATAGGCTATTACAGAGATGATGCATCAGGTTTTTCACTGAAGCGATGGCATGCCAAATTCATTTCAATCACTTGCCGTGTTATAACATAACATAATAGGTTTCAGGGCAAAGGAGGGCCAAGGCCCCATATGATGCCCTGTAGTCCAAAACCCCAAAACTACAAGCAAACAACCAATACCCAACCAGCCCAGAAACAACTAGATTCTATCACAGTCATGGAAGAACTTGTCAATGTTAACCTTAAAGCAGTGCACTGATGTAGAGTTAACAATCCACTCAGGCAGACTTTTCCACTCAATGACAACTTTGAGAGAAACTGAACTTCCTAATGTCTAGTCTTGCGAAAGGCTTCACTAGCTTCTTACAATGGCCCTGAACCCTAGAATTACTTTGAACCTTTAAATAACTACAAGCTAACAAAGGATTCCTTTCAGAAAGAAACTTGTAAAACTAGGGCATGTCCCCCTAATCCTTCTCAACTCCAGGGTTGTTAGCCCAAGATGGTTAAGTCTAACGTGATAAGGTAGATTTTTCACCTCAGGTATAAGGCGAGTGGCTCTCCTCTGAACTTGCTCTAAAAGAAATCTATTCTTTTCATAGAAGGGACTCCAGACCTGTGCAGCATAGTCGAGATGGGGTCTTACCATCTGCTTATACAAATTTAGTACAATTTCTTTACTGAAACTATTAAAATTCCTCTTGATCAATCAGAGTACCCTATTAGCCCTTGAAGCAGTAGCTGCATACCGCCTAGATGGCTTTAAATCCCGTGATAACTACCTCCAGATCTTTCTCAAAAGTCACATTATTCAAAATGCTACCATTCATGGTATAATCAAAGCTGCAATTTTTAGGACCAAAGTGAAGGACTTTGCACTTATCAGCATTGAAAGACATTTGCCAAGTCTGAGACCATGAAAATAACCTATCCAAGT
>WURT03156198.1:0-10842 GCA_009936505.3 Holothuria glaberrima | reverse complement strand
CGTGTGTTGCAGAATAACAGGTCAGTGTTTAACCAATCAGAATGTAGGATTCTCAATAACAGATGGCTAGAGGTGGTCGAATGGAGTATTAAGGAATGTTTAGGAACGAGGTCAATGAAAATCAAAATCTGAAAGTTTCAGGTAGGAAGGACAGTGGGATTGATATCAGTCATGTTTGCTGCTTAAAGTGGACCTAAAGTCTAGAATTACAAGAATATATATTTTTGAGTTTGGAAAATAAATCTCATTTATCCAACTGTCTCCCATTTTCATAACTTTCGGTAAAAATTTGAAATAGGGGACTGTGAAATGGTTTGTGATGTCCTTCTTGTAAAACTCACATCACCTGCTTTTGTTTCCTTTTGAAATTAAGATGTTTATATGACCTTGGAACATTCACTGTTCCCTTTTGAAGATGTAAGGAGAGAGCTTATTAGGCTGTTCATGGTTACGTCACTGGTTGGCGTTGGTTGGCAAAGAGCATGCGCAAGAACACATGCATGTATGTTAGGTGTTGCGCGTGTAAACGCTTGTGCGATTGCAGACAATGATCATATTTTGGTATAAGGTGCAGTGGACAGAAGAGATGGGAATTGTACCATTTGGATGCATTTAACAAGTTTTGTAACATACATTTTTTTCAAATTTTAGACTCTAGGTACACTTTTTAACTGGTGTGGTCAGGTACTGCTACCCGACCTTCAATTCAACTAAACTCATTGTGACTATAAGCTACTTTTAATACATTCCTCACATGTAAAGTTCCCACTCACCATAATATTACCTTTTATACCAACACGTACACACACATCCAAATATACATGTACTAGTGAACTATATTCACAGTGGAAAAAAAAGAAAATTAAGTGCCTGCAAATTTGATTCAAAAGGCACAAGTTTTATTACAGCCAAAAGTTTTATGCAAGGTAGGGTTATATGAAGACTTTGTCAAAATATTACAAATCATGAAAGCCACACCTTTCTTTATTTCTGTTGTTCATTTTAATGATGGCAAGAACTGCAAAATTGGTATGGAATCACACTACTTTAAAATTACTTGACACAGATTACCATAACTTGTGCAAGAATTTAAAAATTCCATATAACATACTGTACCTCAAAAGAGTTGAGCCCATGGAGACTGTATTCAAGGCATGACCTTGTTAGACGACTCTATGCACGCAAATGTTGTCAGCCACAGACCATGATCCCTTTACTATAAAAGAGTGTTAAAGTTGATTTCGTGTGGGAGAGCGGATCGCCTGGGATAAAAGGTGTGATTCAGAGGGTAGTTGAGGAGATTTGAAACAGAGGACATGTACACATCGGCATATCTGCACAGACGGGATGTGAAGAAGGATGGGTTGTGGTATGTACGAAAGATGCTTCCAAACTGGGGGTTGAAAACTTCTTTGGTTGAAACTCTGTAAGGGATAAAAACATTTGAGAAATTAAAATACAGCAGCACTTGAGCTGTTACTTTCAGCCTGGAACTTGATTGAATCCTCCTGTACACCATTTTGTTCTTTCTGTCCTTCTATACTATTTAAGTGAAAGCAGTACTACAGCAGAAATAACAATTTCATTACACTGAACTATCTCCCACTTGCACTTTCTTGCTGGCAAAAACTTGTTAACTAAGATTTGTGCCATGCTAAAATAACCAGTATTGCTCCTAAAGTTCTTCAATACACTGTTCATTAAGACAAGGGATTCTATGTAAGCTTTCGGAACATTAGCACTCAATCCCATTCAACTGACCTCTTACATTTGCATAATGGGAATTATGACCTGACTCACAAAACTTACCAGCATTACCACCTGGAATAATGTAAAGTTTTCATAAATCATCTTTAACCCCCCCCTCCCTTTTTCAAGTTCAGGGACCGCAAAGATGGGGGGGGGGGTTCAAGGGCTGCAGCCCCCACACTTTTACTGCCATGGGTATTTTGGGCCACCTCAAACTGCTTTTATTATATTGTACATATTGGGCTCCTTCAATGATCAGCCCCCCCACTTCAAAATTGGCTCTGTGGCCCCTGCTTTTCTTTTCTCATCCCTGTCACCAACAGAGAATTGACACGTGGTATTGTAACAATCAGTTTGTTCCTAATTCTCTATACCTTCCTTGCTGATGGCCGCTATGAGGTTAATTGGTACATTACAAATATGCAGTAGTACTAATTAATCCAATACAAATGATATATTAACTGGTGACATAACAGGAAAGACTTTGACCTGAGAGTAACCAGATAAAATTGACTGAACAATGGAAAACATAAGTTTATTTAACTTTGAGATCAGTACACTATCTGGTATGACCTTCAACAAAGTACTATGCCAATGAATTCCACCAGACTCATTCATCAAAGAACAACTTATTATACATTAATTAGCTTAACAAAAGAAGACAAAGACCTAATTCAGCATTGAGCAGGTGATTAAATGACAATATCAAAATTAGTCAATTTGCTTAGGATATCTTTTCAATCTGAATTCTCCACCCTGCTATTGTGATGTGTCTGTTACACAAATAACACAAACTATTCATGTTTGTCTGAGACAATGGACTGATACTTTGCCCCCTCTTAAGAATACATTTTTGAGAAAACTAGTTGCCAGGTAAAAGAACATTTCATTACCCTGCCATGTAGCCCTACAAGCCTTGACTCTAGGTGAACTAACAACATGAGCACACATCTTTTACAGACTAATCATATCTACTTTAATTGTTGCACTGCTGAACTAATAAAGGAGGTAGCATTTGAAGTTACGATGACTGAAATCAGAGGAATCAGGGTTCAATCCTGTTTAAGGTCATAAAAGTTTTTTAGGTTCTCCAACTGAATGACTTCCAAGCAACACGATAACTTTGATGTACAAATGCAATGACAGTAAGCTACACGTGAAAATACATCAAACTAAAAACATGCAAGTTCCCTTGAAACTTATTTTTATTTAGCCTTATGTACAACAATTGCTTTCGACAGCCCTCAAAGTCAGGGCTGAGTTACAAATGGACCAAACCTAAACTAAGGAAGACAGGCAAGTGAATGAAATGTCCAATAGATCTTAAAGGAAAAAGAAATATTGCTTTCTAAGTAGGTACATACGATAAATCAATAAATTATAAATAAGTAGCAGCAAACAGCTTTATTGTAGCTTGTTCCATTCTAGAGATATGGCTATTTATTACAATGACATGGTGCCACCATAAAATGACTTGGAGCAAGTCTATAATTTCCTATCAGAGCCACATAAGGGCAAATCTGTAATGTATATCTTTGTTTTCTTTGACCATTTTTTCATTTTAGGAAATGAAATAAAAAAAAATTTGTGCGTCCTTTCTAAAAATTTACAGCCTGAGGAATAAATAGTTTAGACAGAAACTTGAGAGTACCTATGGTATCAAAGAAATTATTGAGACAGATTTTAAAGAACTACATAGCAAATGCATAGTTTGTTGTGGCTCTATGACATCATAACAGACTTGCTACAATTCATCAGTTTTTGCAAATGGTGGCACCCTGTCATTGCAATAAATAGCTATATCTCTAGAACAGAACAAGCTGTAATAAAGCTATTTGCTACTACTTGTTTGTAATTTGTTGCTTTATCATATGTACCTACTGAGAAAGCAGTATTTCTTTGGCCTTTAAGCATTGACGTTGCACGGCATCATTTTGGCAGCAAAACAGTAGAGCACACTGCACAGACAATGCAGATTGTTCACACATACATAGCAGACTCACACACATATTGAACCATTACACCAATCAGCTGTCTGCGTTTGTTGGTGTAAGTTGCAATGATACAGCTAACCTTCCTCCATTGGGGAGAGCACTTTCTGCTCTGTGATGTCATAGGCATAAAGGTCCATAGTACAGCCATATATATATGCAAATAAGTCTCATATGGATAGCATGGGTTATCAGGTAATACTAATATGCTGAAATTTGTAGAGGTATTTTAAAGAATATTTGTCATAACCATGTAACCTGACTTTACGGTCTCCAGTCAACTCGCCCTGTCCTCCCCCAGACAATTCCTACACCCTGTAGATACTGCCCACACAGCTATCCAAAGAAGACTGACCCCTGGACAATTCCACTGGGGCTGGGGCATTCCCATCCTACACAATGCTAACCCCAAAATTCTGATTTTGCTTTGCTTAGGGGAGCTGCCTGCAACTATCAAGAGTGGAAATTATGTGAGGTGGAAATTATTCAGGAGGTAGTCTTCCAGGGAGAGGTGTGGTGAGGACACCATCTGAGTACGGACTGTCTATTTTCCAGGGTGTGATAGTTGTCAAGTCACAAGTTTTACTTGGTATATCTCTTCAAGTACCGTAACACACCTTTAGGATTCCCTTGTACAAGTCTGCAACTGAGCTAGCAAACCTGCAACTCAACATACTGGGTAGCAATGCAAAGCACACTAAACTATACATCCATGCTATGGGCCTTTAAACAATCACCAACATTGTAGAATGAAAGACACCAGAGTTTAAAAATTGTTAAACACTTTCTAGTTATCTTGACACACATATCATTTGCTTCAGTTCAACAAACTTTCCCTTCAGAAAGGTAGCAACAGCTGTAACATTCAGAAATTGGTGAATTTTTTTTTTCTTTTAAGCTGACACCAGAAGCACAGTGATTTGAATTAAAAATACAGATGCAGTATGCTGAATACTTGAATACACACACTTCTACTCCCACATCTAAAAACATGTTGGACTTGGCACATTGGTTGTATTGAAGTACCCATCACCTATTCATTAACCCATTCAAGTAGCCATATTGCACAAATCCCAGCTTGAATACCAATTGTTATCTTCTCACATGGTGTATGCACCTCTAGGGCATATGTGTGGTATTGTGTGTAACAGTGCATCTAACCACATGTAAAATCACATGCCACAAATACTTCCTATGACTTATATTGGGCATTTCCTTTGATATAATTCAAATTCCATTCACACTTCAAAAAAATTAAGGGGAATCCCACACACCTTTTGGAGTTAGGTACTGAGGCTAAAAGGTTTTGAACTTCAACATGCTCAATAGCCTCCATGTAAAATGAAATCTATTTGAAAGAAGGAAATGTTTATGTTTGAAACATTACATGAAAATCCTCCAGATTTTAGGTCCTGAGAAAGGGTGAAAATGTCAAAGAGGAAAATTCATCACAGTTGTGTAAACAAAATGGACAGACTCACAGACAAATTTACACTGGTGTATAGAATCTGACTGATTTACTGTAATAAAGTAAAGTGGCAGGGAGACTTTGCTCAGGACAATGTCCAAATAAAAGTCAGTAAAACAATGAAGTTGCAAAGGGTTTAGAAAACCAATGCCCATGAAGATGTACGGAATTTCTTCACTTCCTCCAGTATTTTTGTCATTTCCATAGACTTGTAAGACAATGATGTAACCGAGGGGTTGGTGCCAATCCTTAGTATAGAATGCCACCTTCATATCTCTGGCTATCTACAAAAATATTAATCATTGCATATGGCTTAGATTACAGACAAAATGAAAGAAATGGCATCCACAAATCTCATCCCCATTTCAAATAAATCTAATATTTTTAGTTCCATTACGTCCCTTTTCCAATTAAACAAAAGAAATTTCACTTACCAGCAACCCTAATGGGATTTTCAGTGCTTCTAACATCAACAACATTTTATCTTTTTCTTCATTTTGTTGATCACTTAACCATCATTGAATATTGATATGCTTCATACTAATTTTAAAAGAATGAGAAAACAAGGGATGCAGAATTCCCCCTAATTCCTTCTTTTGCTTGCCCAGTGTCAATTTTTTTTCCAGTGGATTGGTATCAATAATTTAAATAATAACATCTGCCTTGCATTTAAGATTAGAACCTTTTCACGGAATGAAACTGAAACTGACAAATCAGTGGTTACTAAGCAAAAGTCCTTCTTTACAACCAAATTGAGTCTATGGTTACACAATTTCACAGAAAAATTAATCCCGTAAGGTTTAACCAGACTGACATGAATTTTGAGCAAATTCACAGTTAACAAAAGGGCAAACACTAAACTTGGAACCTATTCAGTCCCCATTCCCTCTGCAGTCTGGATCCACTCTGATCACAGAGCTAACATAGGACTGTACCACCATAAATCTTCCAACTTTTATAGCCATTTACTAAACCCCCTAATGCCTGATAAATATTCTTGCTAAAACAAATTCAAAGTAGCCTGAAGTTTAGTTCATAAAAGGAGTGCTTATCACATGTCTATTGCCAAAATGGTTAAAGCAGCATTTGGAACAATATGGTGCAAAATTCAGTGTTCTTACAATTCTAGGAACTAGAATTCAAGACTTTTTCAAGATTTGTTCAGGATTATTCATTGCTAAGAATGAAGAACTACTAGAAAAAGGGAGAGAAACTACACATCTTTTTACACATTATTTACACCCAGTGGATGCCATAGCAATGTGTTAGTTAGTTAGATGAGGTTTAACGGCCCAGTTTCCAACCAACTGGTTCAAGTTGAGCCGGCCACGGCTTGTTTTCCCTTACTCCATTGCTTATGCAGAGCATTAAGCACAACTGCAGAAGGTTCCATTTTTAAAGTCTTCGGTATGACTCGACCTGGGAATCGAACCCGGGCCTCCCGTGTGAAAGGCGAATGCTCTACCACTAGACCAAACACGCGGTATTGCCATAGCGATGTGATCATCAGTACAGTACATGTAAGCTTCCAGATTTCCAGACCATGTAGCAATTCATTTTTCCAGACCAAACACTTAAGATAAAAGTATTCTCAGGGCCATATAAAAGATTTTACATTTTTCGTGACTTTAAGCAGTTTAACTTCTACATGAGAACCTTGGGTTTAAATCGCAGTTGGTAGGTTTGAGATTTGATGCCCAGTCAGATAAAGTGAGGTGAGCTCCATCCAATGTTTAGCTTAACCACATCCACTCACCTTCCAATGTGGAAAAGATAAGAGTGAGCCATACTGCTAAATCAGGAACCATCTGACAAGCAGTGGTACTTTGCAAGTCACTGTTGACTTCTGCTACATTTCACGTTGCTTAACGGAGTCATAAAACAACTGCTTTTCAGGCCTAGATTATACATATATCCCCATTGCTATATAATATCTACTAGCATAAAGAAGCAAGTCCTTTATGTCTAGTTAGCACTGAATCACATCTACTTGCTTTTAGCTAAAAAACAGCCTCAATGCAGTCATCCAAATTTGAATCTCAGAAAAGAATTATCTTTAGCTCTAGGAAAAAAATTTGTGGAGTTGTATTTTTGACTATAAACTCAATAACTGATGTCCCAGACATTAGGCTGAATTGTCAGACTCACTAAAGGAGGTACTTACATGTGAATACTTAACATGTGCCCTTCAATTTCAAGGTCTGGCATGGACACTGCAGATAAATCTTTTGGACGGATACTATGGAGTAGGGCAAGAGACAGCAATCTGCAACCCATATTCCAAATATGACCCACTGTTGTGATAAGTCCAGCCTGTAAGGGATGCTTATATTATGCATACAAAAGGCCCTGCTTTCCTGTTAAGATCCAGGAATGTGTCACAGATAAATAATTTAGTCCCACTGAAAAGTTGTCTTCTTCTAAAGGAGAGTAAGTCACCCAGGAAACTCACCTCAGACGATTTCTTTCCTTCATCCATTCCTCCAAGACGGCTTGACAAGATGCATCCTCTGTGTCCTGATATTCTTCAATCATACTCTGGAGTGTCATTAGCCAAAGGATTGACTTTTTGTAAGGTACAGAGTTGCCAATCTCTATCTCATCCTGTTGGTTTTAGAAAGACACGCAAAATACTATCAATGCACAACAATATCCTTTCTGTTAGAAAGTGTATTGTTAACCAGGTTTTCATGAGTCACACCTTCACAAGGAGGAACAAGCTTGTGTGCAACAGATATGTGAACCTGCAGTAATGAGTCAGTGAACATCATGGTAAACATGTCATATACTGCTTGCATTACCATGAGAAAACACCAGGGCTAAAGACTTCAGATTATCATCCTCCCTTCATCCTCTCCACCCTCTTTCAGATGAAATCAAAACCAGGGTAGGAAGATTTCTTGACAAGAGGAACTCCTCCACTGTAAAGGGAGGTATCCTTATTGCATAACGACCAATGATGGCTGGGCTGATTTGTCACAAAACTGTTACAACCGAAAAAGTCAAACTCTTACAGGGCACAAGCAGTCACCCCAAATTTGTTTTGAAACAACAGCTAAATCTCACAAATTTCTTTTAATTTCTCTTCCAAGTAACTTTCATGATATTTCAGGACTGAAGTATTGCATATTCAAAGTAAACAGAGGAATCATTCCTCCTGGATTTCACAATGTATTGAGATAAATATTGTCACGATTCTGAAGAGCCATTCACGAAATAGGGTAGACTACTACACTATTCCAAATTGGGGTGACTGCATTTTCCTTTTATGGAGCGACCTCTTGTGGGCAAAGTGTCTCTGGCCTGTTAGGTTTAAATTCTTTACCTTGAATGACAGAGGGTACAAACCATTGTCCCTACCAAAAATAACACTTACAAAGTTGCCGTCATTACATAAGCCATTCAATAGAGAGAGAATACAAAGTTCCCCTTTTGTGAAATGAAAAGAGTAACACTTTGAAACTTCTGTGTATTACATTTTACATACAATAATGAACTGACATGATTTTATAAATTGCAGTCTAGCTCTCACCTTTCATAATGTTTGGTAGTCTTTTATATCTCAAAGAAAAAATGAAACCCACTAACACTTTGAAAGCATTTTAGATTCTGCAAACAGTGTTTAATATTTAGAAAGCAAACAGTGGTCTTGTGACCTGTGCAAGTTGCTTATCATCAACTTCCCAACAATCCAATAAGTAGCTAATGAATGATGAGTAATAACAAGTCAATGGATAAAAACTACTGACTCCCTCCTTTAGTAATTTTAGAAAGACAAACATGTATCTTTTGAGGGGAATTGTAAACAGTCCCAACTCCAGAATACTGAAAATAGGGACCCTGGGAAGTAATTGTATCAAGGCATTATATCAGTACTGCTATTAATATGCAATATACACTTTGTGCTGGTATCTGCTTGTCCATATGGTAATGACTGTATGAAAGGGGTGACATCACTGGCTATAGCAACATGAACAGAAAGTACGACATGCAAACAAAGGTAGGGTTAGGTTAGTCACGACATTCGTAACAATGAGGGTGTGCTTTAGAAACCAAATTGAACGGAAAGCAATTTAAGTGACTCTGTTTGTTAATCATGAACACAAAAAGGTCACTATGACACAATACAAGGCAAATGTATCAGACAGATTGTTACTAGGTATGAAACGGTGTGAAAAATTGTTTAGCAATAGTTGCTACTCAATCTTTAAAGCAAAAATGCAGTCACCCCAATTTGGATAAGTGTAGTAGTCTACCCTATTTCATGAATGGCTCTTGAGAATCATGTGTAAATGTTTTTTTTTTCACTGAATTGTGAAATTTATGAAGAGTAGGTCCTTGGTTTACCTAAAATATGCAATATTTAAGTCCTGAAATATCATGGAAGATACTTGGAAGAGAAATAAGAAGAAATATGAGAAATTTAGCTGTTGTTTCAAAATAGTTTGGGGTGACTGATTATGCCCTTTACATTAACTGGCTGTTACTCCATTTTGGTTACCAGTTATTAGAAGTAACAGTTGAAATACTAGTTCAAACATACAACTGTAGGCAGAGCATGAGAAAACACTAATTTGCAACAAAAGTGAAGATAAAATGAAACTCAGTCATCACTGGGGTTTCAGAACTAATCATTCTTTCTCTTGCGCTAAGAAATGAGATACCCCAAATCCCATCCCAGCACAAATGACCCACTAACACCGAGAAAGACAACATGCAAAGTTCATAGTATGCATTTTGGTTACCTGTCCCTTCCAAGCAATTGTTTCAAACTGTCATGTGCTACCCCACAGTGAATTAGTTAGTAGTCACATACTTTTACTTAGGTACTTCCAAGTACTCACTGCAACAAGTACCAAGGTACAAGTTCAGCATGTCGGAACCTGGGTCAGAGAGGGCATTTTTTAATCCAAGTACCAGTACTGCTTTACCTGAGTATTTTTCGAGTACTTTTTACAAAAACTTTTTATTGTTGAATGTACAATAAAATAAGTATATGGCTTGTCCCTTGTTAAACATGATGCAATTTAGGTCCAATAGCCTACCTCTATAGCTTTCAGTAAGTCTGGTTAAACATTATAGCTTTCGAGGCATTTTTATGGAATATTATATTAGGACTAAATCTGAAATGGCAGTAGCACCTTGTCAACTTTTTGTGAAGGCTGAGCAGAGCTTTTGTAGGGGCTAGATTTTTTTAGGGGGTGGTCACTACTTCACGGGGCAGTAATTTTTACTTGGGGTGGGCCGCCCCCTAAAACCCTTCGTTGAGAACAGTGGAATCATTATCTCATGACAAGCATGTTATCTCATGTGAATGCAGGACAAGTTGTCTGGTAATAAATATAGCTTTGTAAAAAAAGGTCTACCCTTTTAATTTGTTAGATGGTGTTATTCCCATTTGCAAGTCAACCGCCATTTTAACACAGACTTTGATAACAGGATTAAGTCTACTCTGTATACTGTAAAGGAATGTCTGGCGTTTTTCGTTAACACACAGTTCTGACTTTTGTTAAAATTTTAAAGAAGTTATGTTACTTTTTAGAAACTCTTAATCACCAACTTAAAAGAAGGGTTCAAGCAAAAATTTACTTTTCATATGTGAAAGAGGAACTAAATCTATGCATTTTGGTGAAA
>WURT03156197.1:13145-24679 GCA_009936505.3 Holothuria glaberrima | reverse complement strand
TTGAGGTTGTAAGTTTAAAAATACTCAAACGTTTATTTCCTTTTGTGACGTCACTGGTTATTTTAATTTGTTCTAATTTATGGTAATAAGTTAAATATTTTAGTCCAACCGAGTAACTATATGCCTTCTGATGACTGGTTCTTGAATCTTCACACACACTTGACGTCCCGGATGTTAGATGTTTTTAATGACAAACTCAGATGACAAAAGCTTGGTACATAGATTTTTCATACAGAAAGGAAGAACCCTATTATTTTTGGTAGCAGTCAAAGGTCATGTCAGGTCAATAGAGGTCAAAAGCCAAAAACCTTGTTAACACGATATCTTCTCATGGTAGAAACAATGGGTACTTTCCATACTTGACATATATGGATGCGTTATAGTCAGAAGATGAATTCCTATTAGTTTTGGTAGAGGTCAAAGGTCATGTGAGGTTGGCAGAGAGCTAAAACTGAAACCCTTATAAACTTCAGAAAGGGGAGGTAAAACTTGCTTGTAAACACGATATTTCAAGACAGGAATGATGGATACTTCCCATACGTGGTACATAAATTTACCATATTGAGAGAAAGAACCCTTTGTTTTTGGTAGAGGTCAGAGGTCATGTAAAGTCATCAGAGGTAAAAAAATAAAAAAAAAACCTGTTAACAGGATATCTCAAGGTAGGGAGTATGGGAACTCTTCATACCTGGCAAGTGAATGTTTTATAGCCAGGAAATTACCCCTATAGTTTTTGGTAGAAATCAAATGTCATGTGGGAATACAAGAGGACAAAAACTGAAACCCTTGTAAACACGAATTACAGTTATTTAGGAATGGTGGGTGCTTTTCATACATGGTTTATAAATTTATCTGATTAAGAGGAAGAATACTACAGTTTTGGTGGGAGATGTAGGTCACGTGAGGTCACCAGAGGTAAAAAAAAAGTAACGATCTCAACGTAGTAAGCGTGTTTATTTTCATACTTGCAATTTCCAAGGTTTTGATCTTTCACCTCTATCAAAAAGAATAGGGTCCATCTTCTGAATATAACACATGTGTGTATGTGTTATAGATAGAAGATGGACCCTATTCTTTTTGATTGAGGTGAAAGATCAAAACCTTAGAAATTGCAAGTAGGTGCAATAGCTCAAGATGTTGAGTTGGATACTTTTTAATTCCTTTTTGCAAGGAGTCACTAAGCCTCTGGGCTTTCTGGTTTATCATGCCATGTACAGCTTCGAGGATAGAAAAGGTTGATAACCAAAGCGCCACTATCAAAAAAGGCTCAAAACGTTATCTTACTGTAGCCTAAAGAACATGCCCATAAAATAACATTTCAAAAAACACACACAAGATAAACATACTGTTTGTTCTTCACCCAAGCGCAAATCCAACGAAGGGGAGGGTGGGGGTTAGGACGTTTTTACTGTTGTCTTTCCTTAATAGCATCATCAAATTTCCTCAACATTAAAAATGAAACTATTCAAAAATGAAATTGATAAAGTAGTTAAACCTTCAATGATAAATTAAAGAATTGTGAATTAGGGGTTTTGCCCTGACTTAGGGGCAGAAGCCTCCACGGCAACTGTTAGCTGACAGTTCGTGGGAGTAGTGTTGCGGGGAACGAAGCCTGCTCACAATCTAAATCGGCCCATGGCGGATCTGAACCAATAGTTTGCCGGGGGGGGGTCCCCATGACCTTGGGCACAGTTTGTCACCCCATGAAAAGTTTATATCAGGCAATATTACATACATTTAAATATACAGAAAATTTAAAGAAGGGTCTAAGCTCAAATCAAGTTTTGATTTTTTTGATATATTACAGGGAGTACCGTACTTATTTTAAGCATTCTGGTGAAATTTGCGTTAAAATCCGATGTGTGGTTCTCAGGATATTAGCAGTTACTGTTGTCACATTTTCGACATAAAGTGAACTTAAAGCAATCACATATGACGTCATAACCTCACATTAATGAGCGCTCTTTTGTTTTTCTTTAAACTTTACGACCAATTTTCTCCTCCATAATTCCATGTCAGAATGTGAATGCATGAGAGGCACAGGAATTTTACAAACTTTTATTCCCCATGGAAAGCTCTTCCTATTAACCACAAGGTCCAAACACAGACCGTAAAAAGCAAAGGAAACAAAACATTTCTCATCAGTGTGAGGAAATGAAGTAACCCCGCTTGTCTCAAGCTCACTTTAGGTCACAAATCTAGTAACTTCATTTGCTGATATCTTAAGTTCTACATGTCCAATCTGAATGAGAGTATCACCAAATTGTGTAGATTTCGTTACTCTTTTACATATAAAAATTAATTTTTGCTTAAAACCTTCCTTTAATTAAGCCATACGTACTAGAACTTTGGTGGTAAGGTGATGCTCATCATTTTACAAAAAGTGACTGACAACGAGAAAATTCATGTATGGGCTATACGATACTAGGAAAATATTACATTATGTTCCGATTTTCAGTAAGGTTTTGCAAGAGAGTATATTCTTCCGTTTCGACCCTTCGCCGAAAACACATCATAAACGATGAACAGGACAAATTGGTTTCATCTCATTAAAAATTGATTTTTTATTTTTTTTAATTCTTTTTTAATTTTTCTCAAACTGATCACAATTGTTTGCCCTTAAAAATTTATACAAGAAATCAATTATGAAACACATTTTAGGCAAAACTTTTGAGCGAAAAGCAATAATTATTCTTATATAGAGCGGACAGAGACCTCTGTCAAGTTGCAGTGGCGGATGCTTAAAGTGGATAATTGAGTGTAGAGATTAGAGCTGCGGTTTTCTGCGTCAATGACTTTTTAAGCAGACACATTGATTTGGTTTTGATACTGTACTGTTGGAAGTAGCAAGTAAGTACTGGGATGGATGAGAGCCTAAGGGGAAACCAAAAAGTTGAAAGTTTCCCTTAGAACTTTCTTCTTAGTGTTTGCAGTCCCAGCGGGGCAAATGCTGAAAAAGCTTTGATCATCTAAAAAATCTCTGTTTGTTCAGCCGGTATAAGTCGAGGCTTTTTGTGTTTTAAATAAAAACTCGTAACTTTTGTTAGCCACGGTTCAAAGAGCCGGAAAATTTATTAAAGTAGAAACTTTAAAGTTTCTATTAGAGATAAATGCCGTTTATGTAGATAACGGAGACAATGGTCCGCCGGTAGGACAGTAGGCTAAATCGAGTAAATTTTTCTTTTGACATCAACAAGGTAAAACGGAAAATGTCATAGGTCAACAACTCTAACATCGTGGTTCTTGTCACGTGTCTTTCACCGGATTTTGTTCCTGATGCTTTCGGAAGCATGCACAATATAGTTGTCAGGGTGAGGCAATTTTTCTGTCGGTACGACCCCTACCGTGGAAACCTTACAGGAGCAGAAAATGCACAAATTCTTCAAAAGGAGAGGCACAATTTGAATAAGCATAATTTATGCTCGACTTTTTCATTCATATTTTTCATATTTTTGTTACTGAATTGACTAAAGCAATGTAGCAAATAACAAAGTTCAATATGTTCCTCACACATTTCCCAAAAATGAGGCGCGAGGGCGCGAGGGACTTCAAAAACGAACGAAAAGAAATCTCAACAAGATATATTATAACTGTTGAAAAAGTAACACCGAAGAAAAAAAAAACGAAATGAAAGGAGACGAAGAAGCAAGCAATGCACCATATTTTACACAAAAACCTAGCGAAAATACCTTCATATATTTCTGAGTGATTATAAACCAAATTTAGAGTCAACTAATTAACAAATCGAACAAAGTAAAGCAGATTGTAACAGAAAATAAACTCGCTATGGACGACGCCATTTTTACTGTTTTCAAGGGGTAGAATATGTAGATAATCATTCATACTTGTTGCAAGTTTTTTTTTCGATAAGTCAAATTGACATTCAAATATCAAAAAGGTAAGCAAGATAAATTTTTGATGATTGCGATACATGACAAAGCCACTCAGTAATTTTGATATTTAAGTTTCTTCTTGTATTCATTATAACTTGTGCCAAAGTTTATTGTAAGAACTCCCATGAAACTTTCGTCAAAATTTTAATTATTTTATTGATTGGACGGTCGCGATACAATGCCAAGACAGAGCCCGAGACTTTGAAATTTTGCAGATAACATATTTCTCATAACACCTCGCGCCTCCCCTTCCCCCACCGTCCATTGATGTGTGTTTTTTTTTTTTTTGTGTGTATTTTTATAACTGCCATGACCCATTAAACTGTGTCGAATTTACATTGTTCGGAGTAAATCTTGCTTTGCAATCAATGAAAAGACCGGAATTAGTTAAAGCTCATTTTAAAACCAACAAGGTACTTGTATATAATATGTAGATAGGGATTTTGGCATGAAAATGAGGACAAATTAATCTGTTTTGTCCCATTTTTCAATCGTAATGGCCTTCAACGGCAAAAGAAAGGAAATTCTTCAAAAATTGTCTAGCTGTTCTGGCTTTTTTCCCATCCGTAACAAAACGTGATTAATTCTCTTCGTTAGTTCTTTCATGCAAGGCTGACCTTTTTTCACAACTAGTGAGGTTTCCAGTCCAAAATTTGGGGTGAAAGTATGACTTTCTTTTTATCGCTTTCTTTTCTTTTTCTTTTTACAGTAGGGTGAACTAAAGGGGGGAAAAGGCTACCATGAAATGACCTCGTTTTGGTGACAATAGTGGTTTCCAACTATGCTTTTTAAGTAGCTGTTCCTATATACGGACAGGTGAATAGTAATCTATAAATGAACACCACTTGTCCGGTTTTTAAATCTTTTTGCCTATTTTTGTAACTGCAAAATACAAGCAGTGGTTGTAAATTTAAGTTAAAATCGAAAACTTGTAAAAAGCTAGCATTGTCACTGGAACACGCGGTATAGGGGTAGTGGCTTTCTGTGCATGAGTAAACTTCCTCTCACTGGAATGGTTTATGCGTTTAGTAAAGATTTCGTTTGTGATACCATTTAAAAGAACTCTTGTTGAGTTCAGTTTGTAGTGTAGATAATGAAAGCAAACAAAATACATACTACGCTTTACATGAAAAGCACTTAAACGTAGCCTATATAAATACTATGTAAATGTCTTTGATCTAAAATGTTTAAGGAACTTAACAGGAAGTGGCATCAGGTGTATTCACAAGCTTCTCAAATATTTTTTTTTTTTGAAACTGGCTATTGTCTTAAGCTGGAACTACTCTATTCCGACGTCTCTTTGTGTCAGTGTTATGGGATAAGGCTTAAAGGTCATAAGCAGTCGCCCCAAACTTACTTTGTTTGAAACAATAGCTAAATGTCATAAACTTCTTTTTACTTCTCTTCCAAGTATATTTCATGATATTTTAGGACATAAATATTGCATATTCAAGGTAAACCAAGCAGTTGCTCCTCGTAAATTTTACAATTGAGTGTAAAAATACTGTCACATGATTCTCAAGAGGCATCCAGGAAATAGGATAGTCTACTATACAATTTGGCGTGACTGCATTCTCCCTTTAAGTTAGAACCCTTACCCTAACACTGACCTAAGTGTAGACTTGTCGGAATGTAGAGATGCGGAACATAGAGATATAACCGTCCAACTCAGCGGTAAATGTAAAAATAAACATCAAAATACGTTCCACGGCCATCTGTCGGAATACACGCATAATACGTAAAATCTACTCAAATATTCAAATGGAAGTTGTTCGATATTTGTAGGCTGCACTGGTTTGCTCTTGCCTTACAGGAATAAGGTTAGTTAAATAAAAAAGAATATATCATGAAACAGGCGGCATGCTGTTGGGTATGATGATGGGTTTGAATAGGCTGTGTTGTAGGCTTTACACCGCCCAGGCAGGCTTAAGGGAAAATGAGTTGTTCGGTGTGATAACCTTGAACGTGCAGTCACTCGTGACCTATGTCCTTCAAATCAGGAGGTCTTAGAGGAATCTGAATTGAAGTTCTTGAGAAAAGAAGATTCTTTTGAGGAATTGCATTTAAATGAAGAAATAAGTGCATTTAGTCAGATAAGGTTTTCATTTCGGAAAATAAGGTGGAATCATAGCAGTGCCATTACATTAGGATGCCAAAGGCCAGTAAATGTCCTGTTAGAGGGATATCTCGGTTCGATACCATGGAATTAGTGGAAAGTACGGATTTTCTTTGTGTGGAAGACATTAAAGATGAGGAAATAGGCACAGGGAGAACACAGAGGCTCTTTAGACACACAGGTTCGATTTTCATTTTAACTTCGTGATGCTTTGGCTCTGTCAGAAAAAGGCGGAGGGAGGATGTGGGGGTGAAGGGATAGGGCGAGGGACAGAAGCAAGAAAATGGACAAGAATACACCTGAGTTTATTTTTAGCAATACTCGACAGTGTTGCCTTGTTTTCATCGTACAATATGTGCCAACGTCGTCATAACAACAGTGTTGGGTACGTGTCTAAAGTGAAGAGGAATGCTACTTGCACTTGTTGTTTGAGGCTAGCGCTAAACTGTGTGTAAGCGTACGTCAACATTTTAAACGGCAAGTTGCATGCGAGCCGAAAGTTATAACATTCTATAAATAAGGAGGGGCCTTAAGAATCAGTTGTTTCTCCATCAGTTTTATGTAAGGCCAGTTATGTTGTGGACATTGACGAGGTAGCACAACATCCCTCTTCAAGTTTAACATTGCTTTCGTTCCAGAATACCTTAATGCAGTGTTTTATTGTCTCCCGCGGGCTACATTTTCTCATGCCTTTGCTGAAATTTTACGTTGCAGCCTATGCCTATGTTTATGTCATTTAATGCATAACGTACCCAGTCAGCCAGCTGTGATCCATGACAAATGTATATATACAGTAGTAATGAGGTTGCACATAATGGCTTGCCTTTCTGAAAGGAAGAAAGCAGTCACATCAATTTCATTTTCCAAAAATCTGCCAAACCTTACAAATCTCCTCATATTTCGCTCACAAGTATCTTTCATTGTTTTTGTATAAACATGGAGTTCTCCTGCATGAATTTCACAAATAAGTGACAAAAATATTGTCACATGTTTAAAAGGAGCCATTCCTGAAGTAAGATGACGAGGTAAACCAATTCAATTGAGGGGCGGGGAAGACTGCATTTTCCCTCTAAAGTGTATTTTCTGGCAGAGTGGTAGTTAATGGTGACGTAATCAGTGTAGCAGAAGTCTCATTTGTGTATTTGAAAAATCTGAATTGAAAATAGAAAGTTTTACTACTGGATTAAAAAGATGACCCGGACTTGGCGAGTTTTCTTGAAAGTTTTTCACACAACAGGGGATCTGTCTTTTTGTAACTCTTGACGGTTTTTATCGGGGGATATGCCTTCACAAATCACAATACTTCTGTCCATGTCTTTTATTTATACGAGCATGCTTATCATTTGCAATACAGGTGTATGTGGTCTACTATCTCCTGTGTGTGTATTAAACAATCAGTACATATTTGGTAATGCACCGTCCACGTATGACCAAGTTTAGGTGGTAGCATATTATCGTGTGCATGACAACAGATACAAAAGGAAGCATACCGCTAATTCAAGGGGAATCCCTGTGGAGGGTATTACCGTACAAATTTAACACCCAAGAAAAAGACTTTTGAGGGACACTTTAGACCATGTTGCTGAAGCGACTTGTTCAATTAGTGACTTGTATGTTCACATCCTGCAAAAATAACGAAAATGTAAGGTATTTCAAGCACTTTTTTGCAATATACCTTTCCCCCATGCAAAATGGCATTTTGAATGAAGTAAAAAAGCAGGAACCACCATCCTATTATACAAGCTCCCTAGCTCAAAATCTCAACGGTCAGGTCATGTTACACAAATTTGAAATTATTGTGAAAGGCCTACCCGTGAGCTCTCATATGCGGGGTGGCTTGTGCCCGCGTTGAAAACTTCTACAAGGGTCCATAGACCACGAAATGGATCAAAATTAGTGTGTTAGTCAATGGTGAAGTAATTAGTGGTGTGCTACCATAAACATCCAAGGAGTTATATTAAGTGTGTAGGTTTGGTAATTGCATGTGACACTACAAAAAACTGAAGCAACTTAAGTAAACATAATAACCTTTGTACAAAACAGATGTTTCTCGTTTTCAGTTCCCCGTCTGCATGACTTTTAAAACAGCGTAATAACAATACGCCAATATTATAGATAAACCAATTATATACAGTGCAAAGTTATTCACGGAATGTGTTGTTTGGGTGTTTATACAGCGAGTCTTTTCTGTTATTGTGTTAGGCTTTGCATTTAGTTGTGACGTGATTTTTACTATCTCCACAACCCATTGTTAGAGCCCCTTTCAAGTCCCTTTGCGTGCGAGAGAAGAAAAAATGGTTGCAAAAGAAATAATTTAATCAACGGTGTGTCGCCAGGGTAGGTTACCTGTGGAATAACTCTTATTTTGACATTTTGTTTTCGTTTTAAGGGTAGAATAAAGTTTCGTGTTATTTGAATACCTTTTATCCCACCGAACTATTGTGTGGTTCACTGATTGGTCAATCTGTTACCTACTTAATCAGCTTCATATTTGCTTGTCAATATGAGAGCGCCACTGAAAGTCAACTTAATCAGTATAGTACACAGCTACGGTAGAGCATAAGCGAAACTGCCACGCAGGATGCAAAAATTTTTTCGGCAGATATTTGCCTCGCGTTAAACTTTTAAGTAGTTCACCGTGTTCAAAAAATGACCTTCAGTTCGTAGACCAAACCAACTGAAAACCAGAACTTAACATATTACGTGCATGTTAAACATTCTTGAACTTTGATGATTAAAACGATACACCAGAAATGTGAGGGCATATATCATACCGTACTAAGCATTGGTCCTATTTATTTTTTTTTGTGGGGTTGTGGGGTTGGGTGGGGTCGTGGACGGGATGGAAAGGATCGGTCCGTATTATAGCATGGAAGTAGTACCTCCATGGTTGTAGCACTAAGGCATATTTGCTTGAATAATTCCATAGTTATAAGTCATTCATTTTCCTATTTGTTCAAATTATAAAATGGACATGCAGAATTTGGTGTGCACCACCTCGCTTCCACAGGGTAGTGATTTTACTAGTCATTTAAAAAGTGTGTTTGAATATTCATAAAATGTATTTTCGTCTTTGTTGAAACTCTTATCGGACTATGTTGTTTTCGTTGTCCGTTATAAGCAGTTTAACATTATTTGAAAGTATCCCTTGTATCGGTTTTACATTTTGCAGTACAATAATTGCATTTTTTTTATGTGAAAACAAGTCAAAATAAGTAGTCTCTTCATGGAAGGAAACAAAAGGCCTATTCAGGTGATACAACGGACATCAATCTCAAAGCGGCACGAAAATGTGCACAACAATATAAGGTAACATTACCTCAAACACTGGGAATTAAAAACAAACCACTCAATTCATAAAGGTAGTTAACAATGCATTATTTACCATTCTGCTCTGAGGGGAATACCATTTGTTTTACCTCAAGGTAACGAGTTCAGTAGTTTGCATTTTGAATTTTGAAAGTATATACATAAGCCTACAAAACTTCTTCCAACTGGGGAGCTGCAGCACTTTTTGCCCGAAATTTTAATGTAGGTTTACATGAAAAATTTCTGCCCGAAGATGGGGGAGCGGCTGCAACTTCGCCTATTATCACTGTGAACATCTGTTCAGTTACCCTAGCCGTGCATTACTGTTAAATACTTAAAACTTATTATCGTGGAAAGTCATGCCATAACCCATTTAAATCTCCCTCACCTATTTGAATTACAATTTCCAGTGAGGCTAGAGTAGGCCAACAATTTCAGAATAAGAGAAAAAAAATCCCTACATTTTGGATATACCTGTATGCTTCTATTTTGTAGGAGTTAAGGTACCGTAAACGGGTTGCCTGAATCGAACAAAATCCCAGCTAATTGTGTCACTTTACATCGATTCTAATAATTTCGTCATGGATAAATATAACGTGAAAATGGACGGCGGGGAGGGGAGAGGAGTAGGTCAGTGGTGGCTCACGTTATGGGGTTGCTAGGGTGTGATGTATGGGGGTAGGTCAGTGGAGTTTCAGGCAATAGCGGAGCTGGGGTGTGATGTATGGTATGGGGGAGCTGAGGTTGTAATCAACACAAAACTTCCTTAATGAAGCGCAGTCCTTTAATGTTACGATTCGTTTACTGGCTCTAAATAAATGTACATTTTTGCAGATCTGACAACGAATAGGGATCAAGAATAGTAAAGAAAAAGCAGTTGAAATAGGCAAATAATATTTGTTCCGATTTCAGAAACCGAAGGAGTCAACCAGCTCGGGGGCCAGTTTGCGAATGGGAGACCACTGCCAAACTACGTAAGGCACCAAATTGTAGAGCTCGCCAAGAAGGGCGTCCGACCCTGTGATATTTCAAGGCAGCTGAAAGTATCTCATGGATGTGTTAGCAAGATTCTCGTCAGGTAAGTCAAACCTCAGTTTCTGTTTGGATTTCGTTTCGTGGTGATGACGCCACAAGGAGGTCAAGACGTTTGTTGCCGTGGTGACTGACTCACGAAAAGACAGAAAAACACAACGCCATTGTTTTGCTGGTCGAGGACAATGAATCCAGACTTGCAAATGGGCGTCAGTAGGTGGGTTTGGGGAAGGGGCAAGGACCGAGGACATGTCCGCCACTTTTAAAAGTGGAGGAGCATGTCCCCCAACATTTTTGTAGAACTCTGGGGAAAGGAGTTGGCAATTGTTTTGATTTCATAGCCTGCAATATCGCTGATTCAATGAAATTAAACAGTGAAATGGAAACATCCCTTTAATCAATCAAAATCCTGGTAAAAATGCTTCTGATTAAAAACAGATAATCTGCCCTCAATTGTTTCAAAGGCTTCAAGTGAGCCCCAGATCCCCCACTTCTATTGCTTCGCTATTCGCACTTAGAGAAGCTCTGGTCAAGGTAATGGTCCCCCTCCTAGATTCTGAGAAGCCGTTGACGCTCTTGGTCTTGCAGTAATTACATGTCTGTACTCACGATGGTGGCAGAGTTGCCTAACTGGTAAATGTGCAGTGGCTGCGGAACCGGGGGGGGGGGCTTCTGGGGCTAAGCCCCCAATGAAAAAGTGAGGGGGCTAAAGGTATGTTCAGCCCCACCCCAATATTTGCTAAGTGCAGACATGAGATCCATATTTTAAAGCTGGGTACATGTAGCTTAGAACACTCGGGAAGTGTCGCTTCCGGCCATCTGGAGGGTTCGTTAAGCCAAAAATTTTCTTCTACGCTCCGCGCCAACCGAAGGTGGCGCTCCGCTTAGATAGTCTTCCTGGCACTCAGCCCCCCCCCCAATATTTTTTCCGTTCCGCCGCGTTTGTAAATGTGAGTGTAATTATGCACTCATACACTGTTCTCTGTTATGTCGTTCCAAACTGAGGGGGGAAATGCAGTCACCACAGGTTAAATTAGTATACATGGCTATCCTAACTCATGAAAAGCTATTTGTTATCATGTGACAAAATATTTGTAACCGAAGTGTTAAAATCATGCAGAATAAAATCTTGGTTAACCTTAAATATTCAATATATAGGTCTGCAAACATCATTAAAGGTACTT
>WURT03156197.1:0-13045 GCA_009936505.3 Holothuria glaberrima | reverse complement strand
TTATAATGTCTGTCTAACGGTGCGTTGCACTTGAAAGAACTTTAATAAGTTGACAATTTTCGGACCGAGTAGCAGAACAATGGACAGCATAGGACTTCTTTCTCATGATTTCCGGGGAGGAGGAGGAGGCATTCGTATCAGGGAGTCCTAAGACCTCCCTTTTCGTATAAGCAAGAAGTCAGACTAAGATGAACAGAAGAAGGATTATGACTTTTTAGAAATTTGGGTGCGTTTTAAATGGAAGTGGTTGGGTTATGAACTGCAGATAGACGTAGACATTTTCAATGAACGGACGGATCCAATGAATTTTACCAGTCACATATTGAGAAATAAAATCAAATCAAGGTGACAGTTTATTTTTTCCTGATGGTAAAACGTTAAGCTGAGGAAAATAGAATTGAACACGTGATTATGAAACCCACAAAGCACAGCACAAGCCCACATTTCCAGACTTCTAATATGACAGACTTCTACATTAGGGTTATGATTGTGCGAAATCCTTGTTAGACCTGCACCTCAAAAAATTCTGTGTATATTTTGAGGTTTTGAATTAAAATTTGGGATTTTTCAAACGGTTTTTTAGTAACATAAAGGATTTTACAGACTATTTTGAATTAAGTTGAGGACTTTCCAAACGCAGGAGCACTTTCTGAAATGTCTCTTATAGGTTGGTATTACACAATTGGAACAAATCAATCACTCCATGCATCAATTATTTTAAATGCAACCGAACGTGTTAAAATATTTCAAATTTTGCCCACCTTGATAAAACTTTACCATTGCCTTAATGCATCTAAGTAGGCCTATACCTCGTCCCCTGAAAAATTCCCTCTCCTTGGAGCATCCGATCCATTCCGTTGACCAATAATCACCTTATCCTGGGTCATCTACAGTGCCTACCAGACAAAGCAGCAAGATACAGCTAGATTGTATCGCATGACGCCTATGGTCTGGTTAAGAGTGAATCATTTAAAGCATCTTTGGTACAAAATATCAATTATGGTGGAAAAGTTCAGTAACTGAAATGATTTAATTGAGAAGAACGAGGCAAAGATTAGCCTCTTGCAAACAAACTTGGACGAAAAGTCACATGTAGCCACTTGTAGATGATTGTATCTTTCTTCTTTTTGGTAGGTTTTATGAGACCGGATCCATCAAGCCAGGGGTGATAGGGGGCAGCAAACCGAAAGTAGCAACTCGAAAAGTCGTGGATAAGATTGCTGAATACAAGCGGGACAATCCAACAATCTTTGCCTGGGAGATCAGGGACCAGCTGTTGGCCGAAAACGTCTGCGACAAGGAATCCGTGCCAAGTGTCAGCTCAATTAACAGGTAGGGTTTGCAACATTCTAATGACCTGCAAGCAGGTTCTTAGGAACTGGGGGGGGGGGTGGTTTCACTGGAGACACGCTCCCACTATTCTGAAAACGGTAAAATGCGCCTCCTTTAAAAAAAGAAACATTTACGCTGCACATGCGCAGTTCACGTTTGCAAATAAAGCACTTTAGGCAAAAAATATGTTTTGTGTATCAGATAATTGTATTATTAGATCTATAATTTCATCGGGAGTTCGAATATTTCATGCTGAAGATTAACTAGAAGATTTAGTACAAGCTTTCATAGATTAGGCAGTATCATAGCATAATTTGCTAGAGCAGGTTTCGTGTATGTGTTTCAACATATGTTAGTAAGGGAGAAACGAGTCCCTTCGATTGCAATTCAATTGTCTACAACAACGCCCTACTCACTTAACGGATCCATCAATACCGTTTTCTGTGTTGTCACCATGAGTGACAACACTTGCTATTTCAGAGTCAAAAGATGAGATTTGTGCTTTATTTTGCAGAATCCTTCGAAATAAAATCGTCAACGGCTATGTGAGGTACGATGCATCTCTTACCGTCAAAAACAACAAGTCACACCAAGAAAACGGCCAGGAGGTTGAAGATATGACTCATAACATGTCGATCGATAGAGCCTTTTTTCAGGCTATGGCACAGGCTTCTGTTCTTCAAGCACAGGCTCAAGCTCAGGCACAGGCTGCCCAAGCACAAGCCGAACTCCAGGCTCAGGCAGCCCAGGCTCAAGCTCAGGCTCAAGCCCAAGCACAAGCCCAAGCCCAAGCCCAAGCACAGGCAGCTGCGGCAGCCCAAGGGCAGACTAAAGTATCACCGTCACAAATCCAGCCTTCGCAGGGTCAAGTTCCTATGTCCATCCCTTCCTCTACCATGCAACCTCTTGCCAGCCAGTATCAAAGCTACTTCACAGCTCTCTCTTCACCCAACCAGGGGACAGCGCCAACTATACCTATCCACGTCCCTACCACGTCACCACTGAGTGGAGTCACTGCTAACATCCAAGGAAACACAGCAGCCATTCCCCAGTCATCATATTCCCTTCAAAGGCTACTCGATGGTCAGCTGGTACAGATGTCTGCAGCAAAGCCTAAGACTGCCATCAAGTCAGAAGGTAAAGTTACATGTAAATCGCAAACATTAAGCTTAAGGAGAACATAGATCATCAGAAAAGGGCACCAAACCGAGACCTCTCGAAACCAGGGATTAAAAAAGCTCCTGCCAAACCTCCCGTCAAACCCTTTGCCGAAGCCGAAGTCGGTTCTCGGTGGTCTCGGTGATCATAGACAGAAGGTTGGGTGGTCTGACCGGCCATGAGACCAATTGCATTTTGGTCTCAGTTGATTTGTCCGTTTAAATAAAAACAGAAAAACCGACGATGCAACAGGTGTAAACTTAATCTATTTTTTAAATGCACAAATTAACATTCCCGGCTAAACCCAAGTACCTACCGTAGAAAGCGCTGTAAGAGGTCCATGTGAATCTCCACAAGAATTTTTCGGTACTTTTGTTTTTCATTTGGCACATCAACTAGAAGAGCCTATCAGCCAGGCATTTACTTTTCGTTTTATGAAACTTATTTTGTTTTTTAAGTTGATCTTTGGTGGTCTGAGCGATTTTCGCTTTTGGTGGTTTGTCTTACCCCTAAAAAGGGATTGTTGCCTCGGATGGTCTGAGTGGGAATTTTTGTCGAACTCGGTGGTCTAGGTTATGTCCAGAACAGCAATGGAATGGACAGAAAAACTAGACCAACTCACATCTTCCCACAATGCATCATATTCTGTGAGGATCTGTTTATTCCACTATCTTGGTTAGCCTATGAAGACAGTGTATACGTTGTATGACATCCTAGAAGGTACTGCAGTCATTTTAAGCAAGACAGTGTGGCTAAGTCTATTATAAAGTCTAAACAAGACTGCAGCATGGGCTATCGATGCTATGAAGCTACTGCGCATGCTCAGCAGGTTTTAATTACACTGCAGGATTTACGTACCGAAATAATAAAAAACCTGTTGGTATGCTATAAATAAAATCATGAGTAACCTGAACTTGTTTTGAAAAATGGGGCTGTTATTGTAAATTTTGTTTCTTTTTGCAGCTCAATCTCCGAATAAACAGGTTTGCGACGACAACACCTCACATCAACAAATGACCACTCTGTCCGCGAGTGATTTAGCTAACATGGCGGTGGCACAGGACAGGAGGCCGTCAACAGATTTAGCCAACCAACACCTAGAAATGCTCAAATCTTTACACAGCGCCGCCTTCGCCCAAAACAGCGTCGCCGCCGCTGTCGCCTCGTCGACGATGACATCAGCCCTCGCGAACGATGCCGCCACGAAACAACAACTCGAATATTGGAAGTACCTTCAGGCAGCGCTCAAGCCCGTAGATCAAACTACAGATCCAGACCAAACACTGAAAAATTATTATGATAGTTGGGTGAGGGACCTTGCACTTGCCAGCTCGGCAGATCCACAGTTTAAGGTAAGGTCATGATTGGAACCTTAGAAAAGGTGGACCATTTATTATGGTGCATTTCAAATTTGACGCTTGCAGTCTAGAATTATCGTCACTCCTTCAATTGTCACTAAAGAGGTTTTCTATTAAAAGTTACATTAATACTCATTAGTGCTCATCATTGATATTCCATAAGGTTATTGAACTGTACATGATTATTTATCAGGGTTAGGATAGACAAGATCTTATGCTATGTACTCAAAGCGATTTTTACCATCTAAGTGGGGAAGAGGTCAGTTACCAATAGCCAAATTTCTGTAAAGTTGGCACTCTCATAATTTGAAGGTTTACACATCCACTTAATAAAAAGGTAATTTAAGAAACTAGAAAGAACTATTTTTATGTTCTACTACAGATCCCAATGTCGTATGCAACCACTGAGTCTGGACTGATTCCAGCAGCTCCGGTGGCAGTAGAAACAATCGCTAAAGATACGTCAACCGTTTCTGAGAGATCAGCTGCGCAAGAAAAGTCTTCTGGTAAGCATACTTCTAGTTCTGTAGTTACACCGTCTGTAAGGGGATGACGTCACGGATAAATTCGATACCACATTAGACGGCAACGTCTTAATGTTTAGGAATATGCTTTCCCATGGTTTTGACAGTCTCACTTTCATCCTGCTGTACCTATTGTTGTGTTACGATACTGACCAATTACATTGTAAAGGTTTCGAGGATCCTGGGGTGTAGCCCCAGACAAGAAAAAAAGACAGTTGCAGATAATTGATTGCTCTCCATTCCAAAAATGATGAAAGTTGATTATAAGAAAGTCCGGCCAAATGATGAATTAACTATTTACAGAATCACAGAGTAGTGACTAACGTTACATGTTTCTTCTAAGAAGTTTGCACCATCAGTGTCGAGGTTGCAGCATGGGCCTCCAAGCCTCGTATACCTCGTTGTTCTATGGTAATTCTACGGAAGTGAATGCAGTACCCTGATTGGTCATGAGCTGAGACGAACTGAGGGTTGTAAATAATAATAAGGTGATATTATTTGACCAATCAGGAGGCCAAAAGGGATGGAATTGACCGCGCCCACAAAGTTGAGTTGGGAGTGTCCTTCAGCTTGGTTTGAGACGTGAGAGGTAGCACGAAAGCTAAACATGTGACAGGAAAAAGACTTCCAGGTGCATGCATGACGATGAGAATTAACTTACGACTAACAAAACTGCGGACTGCGTAACGCAATCGTTGACCCACTTAGAAACAGATAGTATGTTCTAAATACCAATCGACACTATCTATACACTGCTTACTGCAGTCACGGTTGTTACCTTTTCACTCTATTGTCGACAAATGGATGACGTCTATCATTCCTATCATAATGGAGGTGATGATCAGGTCCGTAGTAGGTGCCTTACATGGGCGAAAGGCATGTGAAGACATAGAAGTAACATTATAAAATCCAATAGACACTACCTTAGCGAAATCAAAAGCATTTGGTTTTCATCATAATGGGCTCAGTGGCTACTCTGTTTGTAGACTGATATCGTTAGTGACAATGTAACTGCAGGTCCCCTTCAATTAATTACAAAACTGGTTCACTGTAAACGGAGGTGTGGAACCAATAAGTTAAGAAAGAAAACCAGAATAGCTTAGGTAGCGTGTGTCCACATCAAGACAATAAAATGAGTTGTGCAGATCAAACATATCATCATTGTATATAATGCCAGAAATGGGGAAGAACAAAAAAAAAAAAAACAACAAAAAAAAAAAGGAAGGAGAAAAACAAAAAAAAAAAAACATGGAAATCGGTAAACCGAATGGTTGAGAAATCTAATATTTTTACCCGGCAATCTTTAGGCCTTTCCTGGGACATCAGTCATCAAATGAAGTAGCCTTAAAAATGATGCATTTTTGGAATGAGCTGGGTCATTTTTAGCAAGTGCATGGAAATTTGAATGTTTTTGAAAATTAATACAAAAACATTTCATTTAAATGTACCTTTTTTGTGCTTCCTGATTCACAACATCACAAAAATAAAATCGAGACCACCTCTTCAATATGATCTAGTGGAACTGGACCAGTGTTGCGCGTGGCTATGTGTAATTTATTGACTGGTGACAGAGACAATATTTACTTGCAATTTTTGAAATGAGCTAGATCTGTATGCTTATTCAGAAAATGTGTTATGATATAAACAGGACAGGAATGGACACGTTTATTCTGCTTGAGTGGAAGTTTCATTTGAGATGATTTCTGTGAAAAAGGACATTTGTGTGGAAACGGGATTATTTTGTCTCCGATCTGAGGGCGCATGTGTGGACATACTAGCATTGGATGACTTGGGTCGAGCTTTCTCGGTGAAGGAGTAGAATTCAAATGACCGTCAACTACATGTCAATTGGGTTGAACAAAAAGTTTTCAAGATGCAGTTTGAAATTTAAAAACAGCGTAATTTTGCTTATAGCTCATGGGGTTTAAATTGTTTTTTTTTTGTTTAGACAAAGAACGAACGTGTGAAGATGCCACTTTCGCGGAACTGCAACCTGCGAGGGATTTGATGACTGTGCCTAAATCAGAAACAACTACTGTCAAAGAAGGTTAGTAATAGGAAGATATCTCACTGATAAACTTCAAGAAGTTGTTGCATATGTCCACTAGAACACCCACACCGGGTTCAATTTAAATAGCCATTTTGTTGAAATATATCAGTTCAGTGTGTTGTGGCTGACAGTGTTCACATGCTAAAATTCAGACAAGGCACACAATTTGAGGAATTTTTCAATAAGTTGTGCGGTAGAAGCCTACTTTGTTTGTGCGGCGTACGTCACCCGGTATTAGGTTTACTACCATATGACGGCAGCTATTTTGACATGTTATAAGGATTATGCGATTATTTCTAACACAGATTCGTCGTTTTATGATTTACATTTGTACTTTAGTCAACATCCTACTTCCATTTTAATCCTTTTACCTATCTTTAGATGAGGCAGGTGCCTCCATGACTTTTCCCGCCACATCGGCGTATCCTGCCACGGTTCAAGCTTATCAAGATATGGCGCGTTTGGGGTTGTTGAACCGATAGATGTCGCCCTCACATCGTTTACTCGTGATTTACAAAACAGTTGGTAAATGTTTTGCCAATTAATCAACGTACTGGCCGTATTGCACAACCCTTCCCTATCACTTATCCCTGGCGTTCGCTTTGGGCAGCTTTGATGGAGGAAGAGGGCGCACATAGCTTAAATATCGGTGATGGAAACTTAACTTGTGACGGACCATTTTGTTCAATAACGCATTACTTGGGCATATGTAGGGTTATTACCAGTATGCTGTTCCATCTTACAATTTGTTTAGTAGATATGAGGTAGGGAGACCCATTGGGCTATGCTCCAAAATGTTTTTTGTATTTTCTTCAGGAGAAAATATAAGAATTCATTTTGTCCTTGATCACTTGCAAATTAACATCGCTTTTAAAATCGCTTTTAATGCATTCCACATGCTATCAGTTTCTTTGCCGTTTCAGTAATGCCCAGATTGAATGCTACCACAATTTCCTCACTACAAATACCCCTCCCTCTCGTCCCATTGAATTCGTACATGTGCCATTACTATATATTAACTGCAAGGAAAGGCGGAATACCTAAAAGATACTACAATTTGTCCCATTTCCCCCCCCCCCCCAATCACCAGCGCTTCTGCAGTCTTCATGGAAGTCATTGAAAAAAGCATATCATTTTATTGCTTCGTTGATATTTTTGTAGATAACTCTTTATCACGCCTCTAATCGTTTGCATATATTCTCGTTGTAAACGGTACATTTTTCAAATGAAAAGCCTTTTTCTGCTTCTACCTTTTCTTACATTCTTTTGGCCGCTGGTAGCTGGTTACCTACAGATAAATTCTTTAAAAATCCTTTTTCGCAACTTTTTCATTACATGAATGGAAACAAATTAAAGAGTTCCTCCAGTAATTAACAGTGTAAATACTTTAAAGACAGCGTGTGTTAGGTTTAATACTTGGTAGATTCATCCGCTTGTTGAAAAGCTTTTATTAGTATGTTCGTAGTATGTGTGTAACCCATCCCGCACTTTTCTGTGTATGGAAATTTACAATTTTTTCGTCAATTTGGGTGAAGGCCGGAATTAACAACATTTAACAAGCAGTCGTTAACTTCTGTTGCATATCATTAATATTTATTTTAGTGAACAGGTTGTCTATATTGAAATATGTTGATCTCAGCAAATGAATTACAATTAACTCTGTAGTATGAAATGGATGCAAGCTTTAACACGATTAACACATTAGCAGAACGCAGATTTAGTTTTCTGTTACAAAAATTAGAAAATCCCATAAAACTGTGAATAAACATATCCCTGTTGAGTATTTCAGCAAATATATCCTCTTTTCTCTATCAAATATAACAAATTTGAAGAGATGCTCCCAGCTAAAAATAAAGATCCGTATTTTTACTTACTAAGGCCTTTGACAATAGCAGACACCATACACCCAATTCATATGGGAGTCTGGATGAGTAGCAAAACCTGTAACATCAATATAACTTTTTGTCTCAATTAGTGTTGTACCGATATAGAAAGAAGCCGGTATTACCGATACCGATATTTCAGTTCTCAATGTCGGCCGATACCGATCCGATACCGATATTTGGGAAATGAGCATTATGCAATCAACCATAGGCTAAAGAGCACCACGATGAAGTGTCCTTTCATCTTGAAGAGGTCAAATATCGGACCTGCATTAAAAATACTCAGTTTACCATTTTCGTGCGATATAAGACGATAGATATCGGTAAGGTAACATCGGGAGTAATGTGAATTTTTCCGATACCGAACATGATAAAAACGGGGAATATCGGCCGATACAGATGGTGAATACCGACAATCGTTCCAATACTAGTCTCGGTTTAATTGGGTGTTTGTTGTTTGAGTCGGTCGATAGTTCACAGCATGAGTATAGCGGACGTTTGGTATATCGGTTATTTTCTCTTCCAGCAAATTCGCCATCAGACAATTACCTATTGTGATGTGATATTGTTATAACTTCGTAACTTGGTCTGATATCTTCAAGGAAACACACGTTACGTACTTCCCGATCGAAACTCCGTCCAAACTGAAACACTGCCCTCTAAATTGACAAGCTGGCTACGGGCAGGATTTGATACATGATAATTCCATCCTAAGCTCCAACCGACCCCTCTTCAATTGTTTCTTTCCTTCATGACATCCGTAGTTTTTTATTTCCTGAAAAACTTGAGTTTATTCATAAATTTTACAAATTCTCTTACAGAGACCATTGAAATAACTCTTCCTGTTACGATGGCGGTAGAGAGCTAACCATGAGCAGTGTCCCCAAAACCGGTATATCGAGTGGTATATCGAGCTTCTAGTTGGTCTCACATCAACGCCAATCAAGACGTTGCAAACATCGTTGAATTTTCGGAAAGGCTCTAGACAGTGCTACCATCTCACGATGAAATTCGCGGTTAACCGAAATAGGATCTGCCGAAGTAAAAAACAAAAAATAAATAAACCGAGCCTAAAGATTATTTAGCTGCAACAGTTTGTTGTCAATAACTTGACTATTTTGGCTTTCTGACTTTTTTCTTTCTTTTTTTAAGAAGCTTTGAGAATTTTGTAGTTATTACTTTTGTACCGTTCTATATTTCGCTGCGCCGTCTCGCAGTACTGTAACATTAGAAAAACATACATTATAGACATTAGGTGTTTTTATTGCAAATACCGCGGTTTCATATCGCCAATAGCAATTTTGAATTAATCACGAATCTTCTGAAGTCCAAGGACGAGTATAAATTTGGCGTGTGCAAGAAATAATGTAATGGCGGATTTTATTGTAACGAAATGACATTTAAAGCAAACTTTGAATTTCATTGTGTTGCGAATCTTTATACTTGCCATCTCAGTTATATCAGGGACTTGCAACTCCGGACCCGATTACATGCTTCCACATCAACCCAGCCCATACGTACATTTTAGGGGCCTTCCTGTATATGGTGCGAAAAAGCGATCTCCAAAACCCGGTTACAGTTCATAACTGGATAGCTTGAACGTGTTCTTACATTCAGACATTTATCACATCAGTGCTGTTTATCTAAACGCATCGACAAGCTAACTATTCTACAGCATGACCCTCAACTTCTACTTCAAAATAGTACCTTCGCTAGTTTCAAGGTCCTCGGTATCCTGCGTAGCCTGCTGGACTTGCGATTTGTTTGAGACTGGTTAAGCAAAAGTTGTGTAAACTGTAGCTGAAACATTATAACTGGTAACTATGTGTTGTGAATGATCAGCAGTAGGTACGTCACGCCCTCTGTCCCAATTGAAGTCGGACAAGAGCAGAAGGGTAAAGGAGGGGAAGTGTAAATGACGTCACGAATTTGTCTTAAGTCACGTTGGAAGCCTGCTTATGCATTGCCTAGCCCATACAGGGACTTTATTGTATGGTCTAGTAGTGGTATGTGCAAGCTCATCTCAAAGCTGTGCGCGCTCACGCACAGCTATATAATATAGTGTACTAATGTACTCACGCAAAGATACTGGTGACGTGAGTGTGCTTCTCTATACTGGGGAGACATAACAATTTTTTTCGTAGCTTCAGGGATACACAAAGTGTACTGATAATGCTTTGGTAACATTACAGTGGACTGTTGAATATGCATATACTGAGAAGATCCGAGTCAGAAAGAGACAAATATCAATAAGTGCCATCGCGTAATACTGTAAATGTTCCACGTTTAATGAAAAGAGTAAAAACCAAGATTTGTAAATAATTTACTTAGTTTAATTTGTATATAATAACAGAAAAATGCCTTATTATGACCGTGATTCTACGAAGTGTTAGACAAGGACTGGTAGGAAAAGTAATTAAGTCCTTTTTTATTCCTTTCCCATCAATTTTCAACGCTTAAATGGATAAACCAGATAAATGTTAGATGCTTGGAAATATATTATGTTTCAATTCACTTTATATGAAGCATAAAAGTTCACTGCGGCTTTTGTACTTAAGTTCATGGAGAATTAGCACCCTGTAACAATTACCGGACTACCCTCTTTTGGAGAACTCCTAGTATGAAATTTATTCTACTACAACGTTTGAAACTACGGAGTATTCAAAGACCAACTTGAGAAAGTCACAATCCTGTCCAAAGTATCCTATACCGAATTCTGTTGAAGATAAAACTTCACTTTTCTCTTACTTGTAAAATGACTATATTTTTTCATTTGAACTAAATAAGTACGTATTTTTGTTTTCATTATTGTTCCGTCTTTGTATTTTCCTATTGTTTACATTTGTAAATTTTTTTTTATTTTGTTCTTTTTTGTACTTTTGTCCATTTTTTCAAACCTTTGGTTAACCTCAATAGGATTATCCTAAAGATTTGTCTCGCATTGCCCATTGTCTTTCAAGAACCACTGCAATTTAAGTCTTTGTTTTATTTTTTTAAATTGTGTATAGTTTCACGTCGATGTACTAATGCAGGCAGCTTATACACATGTTTTTCCATATTGATAGATCTGCTACAATAGATCGTATTAGATCTTCATCGATAGATCACACTGCATGTCTTTCAACTTATAAATATATGTTCATGTTAATAATATTTGCTTTGGACGCGATAGAGACCACCGCCTAATTGCATGTGTTGTTACTCTATCACGCTGTAGATTCAGGGGCAGGTATTTCTTTGCATTTGTGGAGCGTACTTGCTCTTGAAAGTTGGTGAAGGATTTAGTAATTAGCACAATCTAATTTAGTTCGGTCTTGACTCCTCGGTAGCGCCAGTCTCTCGGATGTGCTGTCTTGGCACCATCTTTATAAGTATAGTGCAGTTGATACGAGTTTTACACTGAAGCAATCTTTACAAATACAGGTATCTGGAAAAAATGTTATAATCTGGAAGTTTATTTTAAGATCAAGAAAAAGATTTTTCTCCTTGAACCCTCAATTTTAACAGGTCGTGATGAACATTTACTGTTCAACGGGTAGATAACCTTTGCGTTGAGTTTGATGGTTTGTTTTGCCAAAGGTTGAGTACTTTCATTTTTCACTGATTATCTCAAGGGAATTATAAAAAGAATAACATTTATGCAACAGTCGTTTTGAACATTACTTCAGAAACCGAGCAATTTTCTCCCCTTTCCTTAAAAAGTGCACATTCTATTCTTACAATAAATTTCAGTCCGAAGGAACTTACGTATTATATTGCTGCAATGTAATTTAAAGGTATCTTCATTTCAATTAGCGAAGCTGTAATTAAGTGTTCTTTGTTTCAGATTAGATTCCTCGGCTTCTCCTCTTTGTCTTTCTCTTTGACAGTGTGTCTTTCCTTCTATTAGTTTTCTACAAATTCATTTCGATGTTTGGAACATCGCAATCAATTCTATTTTTCATAAAAAAAATATTTAATTTTGTATTTTGTCATGAAAACTTCTAATCATTTCAGTCATTTTATAGAAAACTTCTACAATTTCTTCCAACCATTTTGGGATCTGTCTTTTGTTGATACACATATTTCGAAAAGATGCTGTTTTTCACGTAGTCTCAAGAACGGTAATAAATGGATTACTCGGAGATAAAAGGTGATTGGTTTATCATAACACGAAATATATCTCACGAGTCTTGTTTATATTGGGTATTGGTGATTAAATAAAAACCTTTTACTTTGTATTTATCGTTGTATGATGGTGTTTTATTCTTGTCTTCAAACAATCCTACAGCCAGAAAAGGTGTTAAAGGGAGTGGTGGTGAGACAGCGCCCATGGGAAAAATATTTTTCATTTTGCGGGGAGGGGTACATCATGATGGTTTAAAGAGGATATGCATCACCCCAAGTATGATTTTACTTGGGGCAAGCAAAAGTCTCAGTTGGTGACTACTCTTTGACTAACATCAGAGTTACATAATTTGGGGAGGGGGTGGGCTGAAGCCCCCAGTTCTCCCAGTTCCGACAACCCTTCGAAGTTGTACATCTGAGTCTAGAACCTGGCCACGCATGGCAGACCCATGTTGCATGTAAGGGTGTTAAAAGAAGGGTTCAAGCAAAAATTTACTTTTCATATGTGAAACAGGAACTAAATATATGCATTTTGGTGATACTTTCATTCAAATCAGCCATGTATTACTCGAGATATCAGCAAAAGATGTTACTGCATTTGTGACCCAAAGTGAGCTTGAGGCAAGTGGGAGT